>WURV02200041.1:0-11703 GCA_011762755.2 Epimenia babai
ACATTTCATTGTAAACCGCATCTGAGAGCCTTTATTGGCTGATACTTGCGGTCTATAAATGTTGTACTTTACCTTTTATAAATGCGTAATTTACTAAATTTTACTTTTTAGTATCACCGTTAACGTTTACGCGCGTGTCACTACAGGGGAAGACCAGCAGGCTAATTTCCCCGGTCTCACACGTGGTTTAGTCGCCGTGCTGCTCTACTACGACGGCCAGCGTAGTTTAGTGAATGCCCTGCGAGCCCTCATTAAATCTCGACAGGGTCGTACTTGGACCCTTGGCCTCGATGATGACCTAGTTTCCATGACTACCAAGTTCACGGACGAATTACTCAATAATGGAATCATTAATAGAATTCTCGGTGTGTATAGAGTTTATGTAGATATATTATTTAGGAATATCGTTTGCGTTTCATTTATGTAGATGTTTGCACGTAGACCGTTCACTAAATGTTTATTTCAAGCATTGAAAAATGTTTTGTTTGTTTTATACATAAGGTTTTATTGTGTGTGCTGTTGAATAGCTATTGTTATATACACAACCCAAATCACATACATCCATGCCATCTTTAACCCCTGTTCTGCTAGATTGTTTTATTTGACACATATTTCCGGACTCTGCAGGGTTAAGATATCCGTGAAAGAGATGGAGAGTATTTGGGGAGTTAACAATAACTTTGTGAAGAAATATGTATGTATTGAAATGGTTAACAAATGCTGCATCCTTATTAAATCACTCAATGCATTTATTCTTTTTACATAAAGAGTCAAATTTTGGGTGTTGGTAATGTTCAGTGTGGTCGATACACAAGACTAATGACCAAGAATTACTTTGAATCCTGATGTATCTTTCAGCATAAGCTAAAAACTCATCTCTATAAATTGGCCTGACTTTCACTTTTCATTTCTACTGTACGTTTATTATGTACAAGATGTACATTTATTATGTACAAGATGTGCATTTATTATGTATAAGATGTACATTTATTATGTACAAGATGTACATTTATTATGTATTTGATGTACATTTATTATGTATAGGATGTACATTCATAAGGATGTACAAGATTATAGGTGTTTACTTTAGACCAGGCCTGGCCAACTGGCAGCCCGTGTGCTGGATTCAGCCTGTGGCATGTCTTATTCAGCCTGTGGCATGTCTTATTCAGCCTGTGGCATGTCTTATTCAGCCCGCATGCTGTTTGATCAATCAAAAAATTTGAGGGTGTCATTGAGGGTGACATCGGCGTAACGAGTTGTTAGTCATGTTTTATCAAGTCTTATAGTCACATAGGTCCGACCTCCAAAGATTTTTCAAGGTCTCAATCCAGCTCATGAAAAAATCTAGTTGGGCCCCCCTGCTTTAGACCCTTACATATATCATTTCACATATAATGACTCACTATTGGTTTTTGGTTTTTTATCGTTTACTAAACTTAGGTCTAGTTCTCATTGTACATAAAACGTATTCTGTTTCCCATCATTTTTCATGCATAACAATGTCTACGTCGTACTTAAAATTTTTGAGTATGTTTTGATATGTTTTAAATGGGCTCATTATATAATTAATAGCCAATATGTTGTTGGGCAATGGTCTTCATTGATAACTAGACCTTAATCCAAATAAGAGCCACTTTGAGTAAGAAAAAATTAAAAACAATAATAAGTGGTTATTGCGGGAGCCTGTTGAATATATTTTTATAGTGTTTTGGTAAATTCCATATTCCAAGATATCGGGATTTAACGCTATCGTTAGATGTAGCTGTTATTGCTGTTTGAACATTCACAGACTTGTTGAGCAGCATGGATTTGAACAAAGAGTTGGAGCGGCTCAAAAAAGAGCGAGCTTTGGGAACTTACAAACATAGGAAACAGGTGAGGTGTGTTTACGGCGGTGGAACGCCGCGAATACAGGGGCATATTTAATTTGGTGTATATTTCGTATATTTATGTATATACATCGGACCAGTCGTCGATGTGGTCGGGTGTTTAACAGGATTCTATTGTGACTCGTAGGGAAATGTATATCAGCTTCAACTATCGCAACTTTACGACTACAGAACGTGAGCCTTCGCATACACAAGTAAGGTGAAGGATCATGCAATTGAATAAAAAAAGCATTCCTAATGAAATCATTCACCTGACAAAGCCTGCCTTTTGTATGTCAATGCTCATTTTTCAAAAAATTTTCCTTCGTTGTAAATCATTGTATTTTTTTTTATTTATTCGTATAGACACGTCTAGTCGAATAGTCAAAATACTAAATTATCTTTGATACATACATTACCTAGTTATATGAATTACACCTAGGCCTAATTATGATTCTCTTAAGGGTCTGTCATCAATTTCTGCTTTTTGGCGCCAGTGATGCAGTGGTTAGAAGCGCTGCCTTTCATGCGAGAGTTTGCGAGTTCGAACCAGCACACACCAAGGATTTTTTCCCCGCACCTTCCACAATAGGGAATGAGCAAGATTTTAGTGCTTGAATATTGAGAAAGATTTGTTATATGGGTTATTTCTTATTTATTTAATGTCTTAGGGATATAACAAGGCAATATTGTACATGCGGCTGACATTTAATTATAAATGCGCACCAAACCCCCCCTTTTTTCCCCCTGAGATCAAACTCACTCATTAAGTATCTTTACCACTGTCATCCACTGTCGACATAATGCTCAGTGGGGGTGTTGCCAAGCACAACATTATTATGGAGAGAAATGCACTGTAAAAATCATCTCTTACCGGACTCGAACCCACCACCTCCGGGGAACCGGTCTAGTGCTCTACCGATCGAGCTGCAGCGGCGAGCTCTCCTCTGCCCATTCACGTATTGCACACCGTTTTTTGACAGCGAGCTAATATTTAGTCCATACACGACGCCATTAACATAGTTACGAGAAATTGTAGTACTCGAGTGTATGAATGCATATTCAAGGACTATACGAATAGTCTTGTAAAAGCTTTAAATAGTAGCCCAGATCAATAACTTGAGAAGTAAATTTTATACACACAGGTCACCGATCTCTGGTCCGAAATCAAACTGTCGCTCGCCGAGTGTCTCTTCTGCTTGGCTTGTCAAGTGCCGCTGTCAAAAGACGACACCCTGCGGCTAATACAGCACTTAATGGTGGATAACTCCGTCCGCCCCGATGGAACGCGCGATCATGTGACCATCTGCCTGCTCATGACGCTGTTATACAGCTTCGATGTTACCGTATTGGAACTTGATACCACTGAAGGTTTGCGCGTTACCCCGTTTATGTTATGTTACCGTATTGGAACTTGATACCACTGACGGTTTGCGCGTTACCCCGTTTATGTTATGTTACCGTATTGGAACTTGATACCACTGAAGGTATGCGCGTTATCCCGTTTATGTTATGTTACCGTATTGGAACTTGATACCACTGAAGGCTTGCGCGTTACCCCATTTATGTTATGTTACCGTATTGGAACTTGATACCACTGAAGGTTTACGCGTTACCCTTTTTATGTGATGGTAAATGTCGTTAGTATGTTTGCATCATATTTTCAGAACACAAATTTTATGCCATCTTCTTTCAATTCTTTCTATGATATTGTTGACATTATTCATATATTGATTCACTAATTTATCGCTGTAACTGAAGTAAATGAATTTTGTTCAGCGGTGTTAGAACTTCTGAGAGTTTGGTTTTGCATTCCATTTTTGCCATGCATTTCTCTTTGTGGCTGCTTCCTGTTGATTGAATCACATAACGTATGTTGATATTGATTCTCCTTTAATATTTATTCCTTGACTATTCTATATTCTAATTGGATGGCTCTCACATTCGCAGAAAATACGCGGCAGTTAAGTTTGCCCATTCTGAATGATCCAACGTACATAGAAGCAATACACAAAGAAATGACATGCAACGTACCTTGGACCACGCCAGGACTAAAAGCCACCGCTCAGTTTGCCTGGGCCCTCACCCTTCGTCAGCTGTCGCAATATCAGAACACTGCAGGTAACTGATGTATGTCTTTTTTTAAAATCAAATCCTTTCTCTTACAATTATTGGGGAATATAAATTTTCTGAAATTGAATATTGCAATCAGTTGTTGTGTGCTCTGGATGGTTATTTAATAATCCATCGTCCGTCTGTCGAACCTTCCATCGATCTTCCATCGAGGCTCGGTCTTATTTCGAGTCATTCATGGCATTGTCATTGGAATACAGTGAGGTTATTTCTGCAGTTTTCTTCTGTTTGTATTTTTTAGGCTTAGAGCTTTGTCGTTTAGCTAATATTTTTATCATGTACAATTTTTATTATATTTTACCTAACTTTTGCTTAATTATATATCTACCCGTTGTTATCTCACTTGAGCTAATTCTGGGATATTGGGAATAAGCTAGTGTATTTAATTTTTATAAATTAGCTCCCATTTCTCTCTTGGATGGGAGAACAAAGCCAGTCACTGTAATTAGTTTATCCACTAGTCAGTATTTAGTCAGTCCTTGGTACATACATATGATTAACCTGACTGTGTTGTCTACACTGAGTAAGCATTAATCCAATGTAGAGCTTTCATTGACCAGTCCTGGGGTGAATTTCCATGATGGCAATATCAACTATTTAGACCTTGGCGAGTGATCGCTGTTGGTATCACCTCAGTACAGGTAGTTCTCGGTTTACGACGGTCGCGACCTACGACGTTTCGTGGTTACGACGCACCCCATAAGAAATATAAAATAACATAAAAGTATAAAATATAAAAAAATAAAATATAAAATAACATTAAAACGCGTTTCCGTCTTACACTGTTTAGCGTCGTCAGAAACGTAACCAATTGCGAACTAGTTCGTAGCGCGAAGCGGATGAAAACGCTGTGCGGTGGTGCTAAGAAATATAAAATTAGAACGGATCGACGACGTAAGTCGAGGACCCCCCCCCCTCCCTGTCTAGCTACACGACTAACAACGATGCAAGTATTATTACGAACAGGCAGATAAACCACAGGAGCATACCCAATTTTAAGAATTCTCTATCATCATGTAATTGGAATAATGTATTACAAGAAGTCTGTGTCAACCATGCCTATTCTGAATTTTTAGATAGATTTAATAATTTGATAGACAAAAGTTGCCCTATAAAACAATCGAATTAAAAACAAAACATACAGAAAAACCTTGGATAACATCGGGACTCAAAATGCTTGTCGGAAGAAGAAATTTTAGTATAAAGAATTCATGAAAAAGCTGACATGCAAATTCAGAATGTAGATACAAGGAGTATAAAAAGAAATTAACTTCTATACTAAGAATGGCAGAACGACATTACTTTACTAATAGGATTTCTAAAAATGCTGGGAACATGAGGGAAGC
Organism: Epimenia babai; assembly: GCA_011762755.2. Taxonomy (NCBI): domain Eukaryota; kingdom Metazoa; phylum Mollusca; class Solenogastres; order Cavibelonia; family Epimeniidae; genus Epimenia; species Epimenia babai. The sequence goes on from WURV02200041.1 coordinate 5,351, forward strand.
TTTTGCACAAAATAATCAAAAAGAATAAACAGTCACCAAGCCGGTCAAAGAAATTTTACTGTAATAATACATTAACGCGTGATAGTAACAAAATTGCAAATGGTTTTAACAATTTCTTGTTACTTACTAATGTTGGTTTATCGCTTCCTAAAAATATTCCATGTGATGAACAATTAAGCTTTCAAAACTATCTCAAATCGCCTGTTTTAGACTCGATGTATATAGAACCTGTCACGGAATGTGAAATTATGAAAATGTTCAAAATGTGTGAGACAAAAAAGCTTTTGACACAACAAATCACAAAATCCTAGTTGAAAAGTTGGAGCATTCTGGAATACGGAGAATGGCAGGAAGTTGAATGCGCAATTATTTCACAAATCGTAAAGAAACGTTTAGTAAAGAAAAGATTTGTGTGCTATAATAATATAAATTCTAGTCTGTTAGATATTAGATGTGGCATCAATTCTAGTTTCTTCTTTGTTCATTTTGTATATTAATGATATATTTAATGTAACTAATATTGCTAGACTGCCTGTATTTGCCGATGATACAAATTTATTCTACAGTGGAAAGTCTGTAGATAATATAAGTGAAACAGATACTTGTGAATTAACTAAACTTAACCATTGGTTCCAATCTAATAAATTATCTCTCTATGTAAGTAAAACTAATTTTATAACACTTGGTAAAAAGAAAATAACTAGTCCTGTTAAACGAACTATAGACGGGAGTGAAATTGAAAATGTCAATTGTACTAATTATCTGAAAACTGAATTTCAAGAGATCTATAAATACTGCATACATATAAATACTTATTGCGATCATCTTCACTTCTATTGCTATACCACACGTGAATACTTCCTGTATTATTCCTGTGAAGTATGGGGTAATACTTGTAAAGCTAGATTAGGTAAATTGTGGATGCGACGAAAGAAAGCATTGGATATATTTGCAAAGCACCTTACAACTCGCATTCCAATCTATTGTTCCTAAAATGTAAATGTCTAAAACAATGTGATATTATCGATTTTAAATCCTGTCTTGTGTTATATAATGCCTATCACAATCAATTACCAGCAATAGTACATAATATTTTCATCCGCGATACAACGCCAGGTATAACCAAAAGCAAGAATGATTTTAAAGTTAACTTCACCAGATCAACCGAGAAAACTTTGTTTTTGTCAATAAAGGGCGTAAAATTATGGCATAATCTAAAATCGAATCTCAAATATGTTGCTAGACTTCATATTAATAAGAGACATCTAACGAATGAAATTATTTCAAAGTACCAGGCCAATATTTTATCTAAGATGGTTTTGATAGCTTTAACTCAACAACATTATCTATACACGTATATGTATGTATTTGTGGACATGTACGTATATATGTATATTATGTGTATATATCTTTGTTTATGTATGTATATATGTATATATATAAGTGTATAAGTGTATGTGATTATGTATGCATGTGTATAATATATGTATATATGTGCATGTATGTATATATGTTACAGTAAATACTGGTAATCGGTAAATACCGTTATTCCCTAAACCGTTTTAGGAAATACTGGTATTTACTGAATGGCTCAGTAAATACTAGTATTTACTAAAATATTTCAGTAAATACTAGTATTTACTAAAAATTGTGTCTAGTTAATACTAGTATTTACTAAAATGAGTTTCAATGCTACAAACAACAAACAACATGTGCAAATATGATTATAGATATTTATTTATCATGTGTAAGGTACTAAATATAGCAAAATAACAAAAATAAGCTATATAGCTAACAATAAAAGACACAACGTTATAACAACTCGAACTATTGTGACATCTCCTATTACATTTAATATTAGATTTGTAGCATAAACAGCGGTTTGTGCGACAGGCACCAGTTTTACAATTGCACTTTTTGTAACCCTGTCCACCTAGTTTCGATAAGGAAATAACCGCTTCACGAACTGACATGCTATTTGCGAAGTTAATATCGTCCAAGGTAACTATACATTGTTCACTGACAAAACTGGTTGCGTGAATAGCTCCCCTTAAGCACCCTTTACCCAGAGTTTGTAGAGATCCTTCTCCTCATCATGACTTATTACTACTCCAAGATTCCTTGGATCGCCTCGGCCCCGGTCGACACATGGTAGTGGTATGGTAACACTGTCACCACGCTGTGCAGTTATCACGTGACTGGAGGAGTAGGTGTATGTTTCGTCGGCGTGTCAGAAACGTACATTTCTGCGGTCGCAGCATCGACGACAATGTCTAAAGCATCGTCAATGTCTTCATCTCTGTGCAATAAGGCGCAATTAAATTGTTCGGCATCTTGGTGTGATGTGACATTCTCTGTAATATCGGTACCACATCTGGGAGGGTCATTACCACCTGATGTAGGTGAACCGATTGACGTCGCTAGAAGAGCATGTAGATCCTCTTCACTGTAGAGGCACTCGATTACATCATTCGGCAACGATGTGGAGGACAGACCAATATTTGGCTTGACACCAAACATGGACTCATTTTGATACCAGAGTGGTAAGCGCAGTTTCTACGGAATTGCACAAATTTGATTCCGGTTGTCCAATCAGCTGAACTGTTTTCAGCCATACAGGTGCACAACATTTGGTGAGACGATCCTGGTATACCATAATCCTGCGGAATTTGTTGTGAGCGAGAGATTGGTAGTCTATTAGATCTACTTGTCCACGAGAATTAAAGTCACTGGAAAGAATTGGCTTGACAACCACACCAGTAACCTTTGGGCGTCTCTTTTCGTTCACACTCTGCACAAAACGACTTGTACATATAAACAATTTTAGGAGACTTTATTGTGTTATGCAATATGATTAGTTATTTTATTTCATTTCATTTAACTATTGTGTTAGGCTATGATTTACTTATTGTGTTATACAATATAATTAGTTATCACACGAAAAGTATATAGGCGCCTTAGAGACATACTGGTTATTAGGGCGCCTCGAAAACAAATGTATTATTATTATTATTTTTATTTTATAACTTATGGAACTAACTTTCTCCAACGCTGTGTGCATGAAACTCACTTTATTTTTTTAGCTCATTTGTTTACTAGTGTCTATATACGGTAACTTGAGTGCTGGCTGTTACCCATATTAACGAGCTTATATCGAGAGAAACGATAGATAGCGGTCTGCTGAATTGCATATTGCAACAGAATCCAACTCATGCCGTCTTGTTAGTTCCAACAATCGTACCTTTTCATGTTCTGGGCCAAAGTTATGGAATGCTCTGCCTCCCTCCCGATACAAACCTCCTTCGGTTCTTTTCAAAACTCATCTCTCTACGAGAGCATTCCAATACCTTAATCTAACTTATTTTTAATTTTTGTATACATCCAATTTTATACCAAATTTTTCAACCGTTTATCTCCATTTTATTAAATTGTACAGCGTAGTTGACAGTTTACCCAACTGATAACAGTGCTATAAAAGTCAATTTTACATTTTACATTGACATTTTCAGCAATGTTTATTTTTATATGTCGCTGTACAGCACAAGTGAGATACTTGAATGATTTTTTTGATCTTTAAATTACTATTACCATTACCCCGTTGCCTCGCGAGTTTTTTCAACTTATTCAGAGATTGTGTTTTGGTATATAAATTCAATTCTTTCAATAGCTTTTTGTAATAGATTTTTTTTCACTAATCTGGTTGAAATCTGCTGTAAATATTTTTTCTCAATTTATTTTCTTTTCCAAGCATTTTACTATTTATAGTAGATTTCATTTACTTTAAATGGTTGTTGAATTGTAAATTTTCTCGCGTGTAAAAGCGCCCTAGAGTGAGCAAAAATTTTATTATTTAATATAGATTTACTTTTTCATAAAATGATTGTTGGTTTGTAATTTCATTATAGATTCCTTCTTTCCAAAAGTTTCCCAGAGTGTGCCCAGCGGAAAAAAACATATTGACATTATGAAATCAATTTTGATATGAAATTAAAATTATTAAGTATTAACAACATAAATTCATATTTTAATAAAAATATAAAGTATTGCCATGACAAAATCAATTTTCTTTTTAAATCAAGAAATATTACCATTACAAAATCACCTTTAAAATAAAAATATAAAATATTTCTATTTTTAATTAATGATCCTTTGGAAATTAGTTAATAAAATCGTTAAAGGAAAGAAATTTGGTAACAGTATAATTTTGAAATTCTAACGGGGGCGCCATCACGAATTGACAGAGCGATCTAAAATCCACGGAAAAATGCATTTTCAGTATGTAATTAAATATTTCTATCTTCTAGAGATTTAGTAAGATTTCTAAAATATGCTGGTTTGTTTCGGTATGGTTATCGATGGGCAAGTAATAAAATCGTAAAACAGGAAGAGTTTTGGTAACAGTATAATTTGGAAGAGACGTAGGCGTCTTCCAGAATTGACATGGCGGGCACAAACCCCAGAAAAATCGCATTCTCACTATGTTATTAATTCTGAGATTTCTCAATATTCCTGAGATTTCGTAAAATATGGTGGATTTTTTTTCGGTAGGGTTATCGATGGGGATGTGGGTTGCGTAGTGTCGAGGTCCGTCGAGGACTTGGTGGAGATGTGGGGTGACCCAGAGTGCCCCACGGTGACCCAGAGTGCTGTACAATTACTACCATGGTGTGCCTCAACCGTCCAGCACTCGTCCTTAAGATTGCCATGACGAATATTGTTTTATAAGATATGACCGGCCTTACCATTGATCTGTTACTCTAATGTTAGACAGACATATCTCCCAACACGCGGCTCCATTGGTGCAGTGGACAGGAGCGCGTCCTTTCTTGCGGGAGATCGGGTGTTCGAATTCACGCACCCCAAGGATTTTTCCCGCTCCTTCCACAACGGGAAATGAGCAAGATTTTTCGCGAATTGATGTTGAGAAAGATTTGTAGTGAAGTGTAGCTTGTTGTCGGGTATACAAATGGCCTTAATTTGATTCCTGTGGCAACGATGTATAGATATGTTATTATTGAGGCCGATTGCTAAACCTTATGTAATAGTGACAGGCTACAGTTGGGCTGTAATGTGCGCCCTTTCGATAATATATTTCATACCTTATATCGCTGATTTTAACAGTAAATGGAACAAAGGATTGGAGAGCGTGCATCGATCTTCATACTTTGCACTTACCACTCAGGGAACAATTCTTCCAATCCAAAACAACGATTACAATGGATACATTTGCGAGGTGAAACCGACAGGTACGTGACAGACATGAAAAATTTATTGTATACTCACCTGTGGTATTGTGTTAATAGTGGATATTCACATCGATTCGAAACCTAACTGGCACTGTCTGTAGTGGGTTATTATATATTTATACGATATTATTGCTATCAGCATTGATATTATAGCTATTATCACCGATCCCGCAAAGTTTAAACTTTCGCAATCCTCTTCTCTAGAAACAATCCAGAACGTTCATTAGTGATATTAGTTTGTTAGCTAAGAATAGGCTGAATAAAAAGTTCGTCGTTGTCTGGGCCATTCTCAGCCCTTTACTAAGCTGACCTACAAATGTTGTAAATACAGCCAATTGATCAACCTCACATAGAGGTGATGTGGGACAACACCTAATGTGAAAAACCCACTCAGTCTGGGTAGGCTTTCGACCTTTTATTTACTACACTGGTTTCAGGGTAATCTACAGGGTAAGCAGTTGGTCGAGTGGTAGTGGCATTGAAATCATAACCCAAAGGTCTCGGTTTTCAAACCGCCAACCTGTAGACTTTTCCGCGATAAAACTCAGAAAGTCGTTTATCCATGATTTCTGAGTAAACCCATCTAAAAAATTCGTAGATGCATGGTATCCTTGACGGGGTAATATGCTAGTCTCGATGGTATTGTATATCTGCTGCATAACTGCCAAAATATCTCATTATAAATCGCATCAGACAGCCTTTGTTGGCTGATACTCGCGGTCGACAAATGTTGCCCTTTGCCTTTCACTTTTAGACAGGCGACAATGTCGCACAATTCACTTATTTTATGGTAGTTAATGGTTATTTACAATGGGCCGACAACAGACCGGGAAAGTATGCGAAATAGAGACTATCGTAAAGCATCTGAAGCAGTCATACGGCGAAAAATCCCTAAAAGAAAAACATTGTGAGCGCTACCCATAACCCTACGGGCACATGGGTTTAAGGGGCTTTCTGCTCGGAAACTGCCACAGGTAGAATACTCGCTACAGCAGGAATGGAACCAGGGTCGAACGCTCTGACCGCTACGCTTCTTCTTCTTAGCGTGTCCGGTAAACAGCCGCACTAAACGTGGTCAGTATGCGCCTTCACGCAGGCCATCGCCTT
>WURV02200052.1:0-11702 GCA_011762755.2 Epimenia babai
CATCTTTCCGGTCTTGGGGTGGTAGCCGAAGCTGGCTGCCTTGCGGGCCGTGGGTCTGGCCTTGGAGCTCAGCTGCTTCCAGTCCTTCCCATTCCACTCCCAGGTGTCGTTCAGGGGGATCGGGAAGAGGCCGCCGATGTAGATCAACCCGCCGTGGAGGACGATCCGGTTCCGCTTGTAGTCCGTCGCCATGGCTCCTCCTCCGTAGCGGGGAGAAGGGGAGGACTTTGGGCTGAGCTGCTTCCAGTCCTGCCCGTCCCAGAACCAGGTCTGGTTGTGGAACTTGATGTGGTTGAGGTGGCGATCTTGGACATGGATCCCGCCGAAGAGGAGGATGCCCTTCTGGACCGGGTCATAGGCCAGGATCGGGCTGCTCATCGGAGGGGGGGAGTGCTTGGGATGGAGCCGTCTTCAGGCCTTGCCCTCGAAGACCCAGGTCTCGTTGCCCAGCATCTTGTTCTTGGTGCCCCCGAAGCGGAGCAGGTGCTTGCGGACCGGTTCGGCCGTGACCGAGAAGTGGTAGTCGGGGTCCGCATCGACGGGGCGCCAGTCCCAGCCGCTGGAGGTCTGGGCCCGGACTCCAGTGGCCAGCGAAGAGATCGACAGGAAGCAGGCGAGGCTTCGAGCCAGGGTGGACTGCGCATCGGAGGTCTCCTCTCGGTGCTCCGTGGAGGGCCTGTCCGAGGAGGCCGCCGAAGCGGCCTCCTCGGAGCCGAGGCTACTTGTCGTCGACGACGACGAGGAAGGTCTGGAGGTTGGTGTCGCTCGAACTGGAGGTCCAGGCCGGGCGCTGTCGGTTCTCGATCGCGAACCGCAGGGCCGTGTAGTCCTGGGTGCCGCCGCTCGGGGTGGTAAAGGTCGCGGGCAGGACGTCGACGAGGCCCGAGGCGGGGCTCGTATCCGTCGAGTAGCCCCGCCCCCAGCTGTCAAAGTTCGTGATCTCCCGGGTGGCGTGGATCGAAGGGCTTCGCCATCCCTGCTGGATCGGGAAGATGTACTGGGACACGGGATGGCCGGGGTGCGTGCCGGTCAGGTCCAGGTACTGGAAGGACCCGCCTCCGACGTAGCTGCCCGTGATCTGATACCCCGCAGGTCCCGCACCCAGATGGGTCTGGCGGCGGAAGTGGCAGGCGGAATGGTAGGTCGTCGCCCCTCCGGCGAGCTTGCTGTCCGGGATGCCGAGGAACCAGTGGCGTTGGTTCTCCATCGGCTTCAACCCGGCCGGAAGGTTGTCGTACCTGGTTCCACGGCTCAGTTTCATCAAGGACCTGGTGCCGTACCGGAAGCCGGCGGAGATCAGCTGTCCGAGTTCGTCCGCTCCCAGGTCGATCCCGCCGACCGCATCGGGAGCGAGCGGGAACATGCCGTCGTTGGCGGTGGAGTTGGAGGGATTGTCGTGATGGTGGAGGTGGATCCGCTCGTTGCCGTATCCCTCGCAGTCGTGATCCCAGGCGGACCAGTTCCAGGTGTTCTGGCTGCTGCTGCCGCCCGTGCTGGCCAGGTCGAGTTGACCCGGTTCGCGGGTCAGGCTGAGACCGTTCTGGAAGGCCAGGGGGGAGGTCGAGGACGGGCTGCCACCCCAGCCGAAGTTGACCAGGGGGTTCAGGGAGCCCGAGGCGCCACCCGGATCGTAGGGGACCGGGGTGCCCGAGACCGCCGAGCTGAAGGGAGCCACCACGGGACTGAGTCGGAAGTCGTGGGGGGAGGCGTCGAAGCGCTTCAGATCAGTTTGGTACGGAGCGAAGGAGCCATTGAACAGCAGGTCCCGGATGTAGAGGGTGCCGCGCCTGGTATTGGCGGGGCCGGGACTCCCTGTGATCGGGCCGATGTCCAATCCGGGCACGTTGGGGACCGTCGTCAAGCCACCGCGGTTCACCGTGCCACGTCGCAGACCCACGATGGGATGGGCCAGGCCCGAGTCGAACTTGTTCCCCTCGTAGGCGTTGTAGTCCTTCCAGCCGCCACTGGGGGCCTTGGCAGTCAGGTCCGTGATGTCGAGGCCTTCGAAGCACTGGGGGTTCATGTTCGTCGCCGTGAACAGGTTCGTGCTGACCCAGTTCTCGGGGTACCCGATCCAGGACCCCGTGTCCGGGGTCGCATCCATGATGTTGTTGAGGACGAGGAGCTTGCTGCGGCCGACCGCGGAGGTCGTCGTGCTCGGAGTGCGGCAGAAGTGATCGGTGTTGACGATCCCGATGTAGTTCATCGCGATCGTGTTGTTGACGATCAGCGTGCCGTGATGCCAGGTCTCATCGATGTGGTTCTCCGGGTCGAGCGCTCCGGCCTCGACGAGGATCCCGATCCCGTTCCCGAACAGGAAGCAGTTGCTGATCGTCGGACTCGAGGAGAGCTGAGGGGCGACGTGGATGACGCTGCAGCGGTCGGGTTGGTCATGAGACGGCAGCTGGTTCTTGTCGAACGGGAAGGCGCCGGTCACGGCGATCGAGTCCACGAAGCTCTCGTGCCCCGACGATCCCGCGATGGCTCCGAAGCGGATGGCGGGCCCACCACCGGTGGCATTGGTGACATTCGCCGGTCCCAGATCGAAGAGCGTGTCCAGGGCACTCGTTCCCTGGATGCTGACCCGGTCCGGAAGGTCGATCGGAAAGGTCTCGCCGTTGGGCGTCAGGCCGTTCTGGGGGTTGGGGGCATTGGCGGATCCGTAGGCCCCTGACCGCGCGTAGAGCCCCGGCATCAGGTGGATGATGGCGTGGCTCCAGACATAGCTGTCCCCGCCGCAGCTCGAGCTGTACGGGAGCCCGTTGGTCGGGAGGGACGCGAGCGCGGCCGTGATCGTCTTGTACGGCCAGGGTTCCGACCAGCCCCAGGAGGAGGTTTCGGGGCCGGCGGCGGGTCCCGGGTAGGCATCAGGAGCGGGATGGGATGCTACCTGGGGGGGGGGAAGCGGTTTCCTAGCGATTTCATGGGGTAAGGATCCAATCGAAGATCAGGGTGACACCATGACCCGGACCCGTCCGGTTCCTCCGACAGGAGGGATGGGATCGATCTGGGTGGGGGCGGGACCTCGGTTGCATGGACATGGGGTGCCATGGGTCTGGGTCATGGGAAAGCGGGGAGCCTATCCCGGTCGTCGGATCCTTGCCAAGCCCCCCCGGGGCCTGAAGGGCTCATCTCTCGACGGATCGACCTGCTCATCAGGTCCGCTCGGTCTCTTCCTCGTGCGGGGCGGGGCGCCGCGGTTGGGATGGACGAAATGCTGTCGCTCCGGTCGCTCCCGCGCCTGTCCGGCGAAGCTCTCCGTCATCAAGACCATCGGGCGGATGCGGGATCCAGGGTAGCTCACGGCAGAGCTGGGTCAGGCCGCTGCCGTGTCCGGTTGGGACAGCAGGATGGCGTCGACCGGACGGCACGGAGGGCGGGCGATCCCGGTGGCAGGGTGAGGCAGGCCCGGCCTCGCTGGTCCCCAGCGCGAGCAGGATCGGCGATCGGCCCCGCGACCAGGGAGGAGGTCGCCGGGGCGGCTCGCTCGATGCATCAGTCCTCGCCGGGCTGGGGTCCGTCCCCGTTCGTACCGAAGTAGTGGATCTTGTCCAGGGGCTGGACGACGGCCGAGACCAGGTTCATGGCATGGGCCGCGATGCGCTTGAAGTGCCGGTAGGCGAGCGCGCTGGCGATGGCATCCCCGCTCTCGGGCCGGCTCTCGATCAGGGCCGAGACCTTGGCGTCGCAGTGGTCGAGGAGCTTGTCGATCTCCGACAGGAAGCGCCGCGCCTCGGGTTCGTCCTGGCTGTCGTAGAGGACCAGCATCTCGTCGAGCTTGGCGGCGATCCGATCGCGCGTCTGCATCAGGTCCTCGTGGTGGGGGTGTCCCTTGCTCAGCGGCCGATGGGTCGCGATGTCGAAGAGGTTCTTGCAGTAGTCCCCGATGCGCTCGGCCTCGCGGGCCAGCATCACCAGGGCCAGCCCTGTGGCGTAGGCCTGGGCGCCCTGCACGGTGGCATGGACCAGGACCTCGCGGCGGAGGATCTGCTCGCCCTCGTTGATGTTGCTGTCGGTCCGGAAGAGCTCCTCGCGGACCGGCTCGGGATTGCCGCCGCCGAGCAGCAGGTTGCTCGAGAGGGCGAACATCTTCCTCCCGTCGGCGAGCATGCGGCGCAGGCGGGCCAGGATCGGCTCGAGGCCGGGGTCCTCTCCGCTCAGGGTCTTCAGCCAATTGAACACGGTCTTGCTCCTGGGCCAGGTCGGAAGGTCTTGGGTCCTCCGATTCGGAGGAAGGTGGGCCGGACTTGGTGCCTCATCCCGTGCTCCCCGAGGAGGTCAGCAGGATGCCGACCAGGGGGATCAGGACGAAGACGCCGACGACGTACAGGACCGCATAGCCCTTGTGCTGGCAGGTCTTCTCTGCCAGTGCCTCGGCCATGCGGATCGGAAGCCTGCGCAGGTACGGGATCGGGAAGATCAGCAGCGTAGCGCTCAGGTTGAAGAAGAGGTGGACCAGGGCCACGGTCAGGGCGGCGAGGGCGCCGCCGCCGCTGGTCGTCCCCAGGGCGGCGATCAGGGCCGTGGCGGTCGTGCCGATGTTGGCTCCGATCGTGACCGGGAAGCCGTTCTCGAGCCGCAGGATGCCGGCCGCGAAGAGCGGCACCATCAGCGAGGTCGTGATGCTCGAGGACTGGACCGTGATCGTCAGCCCCATGCCGATCAGGATGGCCAGGGCGCCAGAGCGCTGGAGGGCGGCGTTGAGGCCCTTCTCCAGCCGTTGGGCCATCAGGGTCCGCATCGTCTTGGTGATCAGGATCAGCGAGCCGACGATCAGACCGATGGCGATCAGGATGGCCAGGGAGCCGCCGGCCCACTCGGGCAGGCCGAGGCCCTCCATCATGAACTTCTGGATCGGTTTGGCACCGGCCTTGAAAGCAGCCTTGATCGGGCTCGAGAACTTGCCGCCGGTCAGCGAGAGATCGGTCAGGATCCCGGTCGCGCCGGTCGCTGCACCTCGCAGGAAGCCCGTGGCCATCTCGATCGGCATGAAGATCCCGATCGCCATCAGGTTGAAGAAGTCGTGCATCGTCGCGCCGGCGAAGGCGCGCTTGAACTCGGCGTCCCGGCGCACGTGCCCGAGCGAGACCAGGGTGTTGGTGACCGTGGTCCCGACGTTGCAGCCCATGATCGCGAAGACCGCGGCCCCGAGGGGGAACTCTCCGGTCGCGACCAGGCCGACGATGATCGCGGTCGTGACCGAGCTCGACTGGACGAGCACGGTGCCGAGGATGCCGACGGCCAGGGCTGCGAAGGGGTTGGAGAGCCCCTGGAACAGGGCCTCGGCCTCGTGCTTGCCGAGCGCCTTGATCGTGCCGCTCAGCAGATTGATCCCGACCAGGAACACATAGAGGAGGGTCAGGAGCAGGAGGACCCGGGCCCAGGTCGGGGTACGGGTGGCGGAGGATGATCCGAGCTTCATGAAGAGCCGAGAGGAGGATTGGCGAGGGGCGGGATCATGGAGTGGAGGTGAGGGCAGAAAAAGGATCGGGGGGAGATTCTGTCCTGCTCCCCGGGCGCCCCCGGGTCGCTGCGAGCCATGGGGCCGAGGGCCCTCCGGTCGGGACCCCGGGAGGCCTGCAGCCCGCCCCGGGTGCGGGCTCGCGGTCAGGATGCCCCTCGATGGGGGACTTTGGCTGCCTTGTGCTTCCCGAAGAGCGCGGGAGAATGGTGCCTCCCAAGCCGCCGGTCCAGCCTTCCCGGCGCCTCGCTTCAGCTGTCCTCTCCCCTGGATCCTGCCATGAAGAGTTCGCTCGTCGCCCTCGGTCTATTCCTTCCCGGCCTCCTCTCCGCCCAAGGTTCGACCCCGGGCTTCACGGTGGCCCCCAAGCCCAGCTTCATGATCATCAACTCGGTGACCTCGGCACCGGGGACCACGATCCAGCAGGTCCAGCACCTGCAGCTGCCGACCGACAAGGAGGGCACCTGGACGACGGCCCTGACCGTCGGGGCCCTCGAGAAGTTTTTCGGCGGGGACGGCAAGTCGAGCGGCGTCGTGCTCGGCAGCTTCGATCCCTTCAAGGGCAGCTTCACGCCCAACCTCGAGGCCAAGGCGCTCAACTCGGGCAGCGAGGACCTCTACCTGATGCTCGCACCCGACGGGCTCGCGGCGATCTGGATGCGGGGGACCAGCGAGGTCTACCTGGCGCGCCGCAACAAGACCGGGACGGCCTTCGGCAAGCCGGCCAAGGTCTCGGGCTTCGGGACCCTGACCAAGGTCACGCCGGCGCTCGGTCGTCATGGCGGCAAGGACGTCTGCTTCTACACCGACGGCTCGCAGATCCGCATGGCGCCGATCGATCTCGCCAAGGCCACGGTCGATCGGATCCGCTCGGTCGCGGTCTCCGGCCCCGTGCAGAAGGGTGCCCGTCCCTTCGGACCGACCCCGCTGCATGGCGGGGACGGGGACTGCGAGGGGCTCTTCTTCAGCGAGGAGGTCTCGAGCAAGGACAGCGACATGGTCTGGGCCGGGGACCTGGATCCCAAGACCCCGCCGCTGATGCAGATGCAGCGGAGCGACTACACCAACCACGGAAGCCCGGCCAGCGGCTTCCTGTCCTGGGCCCACAAGAACCCTCCCCTGCTCAAGCACCACCTGATGCACAGCGAGTGCGCCTGGCTGCTCGGCGACGAGGAGGGGATCGGTGGCTCGGTGCAGTTGACGGTCTCGGCGGTCAACCCCAAGGCCAGCCAGGTCAGTAGCGTGCTCTTCGGCAGCGCCAAGGCCATCTCCAAGGTCGTCGTGCCCGGCTTCAAGGGCTGGCTCGGCGTGGATCCCTCGGCCTTCGTGCTGTTCGGCCTCGTGGTCCACAAGGATCGCAACGGCCAGGCGGTCCTGGACATCGCCGTTCCCAATGACCTCGGCCTCAAGGGGCTCCGGATGGCCGTGCAGGGGGTGGCCGTGGATCCGGTTCGTCAGGTCCTGACCCTGACCAGCACGGCGAGGATCGCAATCCGCTGAGGAGACTGCCATGACCTCGAAGGAAGTCGCTCCGAGCCTCTTGCTGCTGGTACTGCTGACGCTGACGCTCGGACTCGGGCGAGGGCTGAGGGCCCAGGGCAAGGACGGCTTCACCAACTTCGAGGCCCCACAGGGAGAGCCGATCGCCTGGGCGAGGGTCTCGGGGCGTGACTTCCTGCTGATCTGCAACACTCCCGACGATGCCCTCGAGGTCTGGGATGCGATCGGGCTGCGCTTCCTGCACCGGATCCCGACCGGAGCCCGACCGGTCTCGGTGCTCTGGAACCCCGATCTGTCGCGTGCCTACACGGCCGACTTCCTCGGCGACTCGGTGACTTCTGTCAGCCTGCAGTGGTCGGACCGAGTCGGTCGTCTCGAGGTCCGGCACCTGCGCACCGAACCGGTCGGGGACGAGCCGCGCGGGCTCGGCCTCGCTCCGGATGGCAAGAGTCTCTTCGTCAGCCTCGGCACGAGCAGTGCGCTGGCCTGGATCGACCTCTCGACCCTGCGTCCCCTGGTGCCCGGGCACAGTGATCGCATCCCGTTGGTCGACGACTTCGCCAACCCGCAGAAGGCCCTGCACACGCCGACGGTCCTTCGCGTGCGGGGCCAGCAGCTCTGGGTACTCGGCCATCTGGGTGGTCGGAACTTCGTCCACGACATGGACCTCTGGGGCTACGACTTCGCCAAGGGGACCTTGATGTCCCAGGGCCGGCTGGGCACGCAGAAGTGGGGCATGGACTTCGATCGGGCCGGCAACCTCTGGGTCCTGGCCGGGACCGCGCAGAACCATCTGCTCGGCGAGGCCGCGGTGGCCCGGGCACAGGCCGGTTTCGTCAGCTCCCTGCTGCATCGCGTGTCCGGGCTCGGGACTCCGAGCCTGCGCATCGAGACCCGCAACCTGCACCTGGATGCCAAGGTCCAGGCCGTGCCCAAGGCCCGTGCCCTGGCCCAGGCCACCGACATGGTCCTGATCGAGGGGGACAAGGGCGTCGAGAAGGTCCTGTTCACGGCCTTCGGCAGCGATCGCCTCGGCATCGTCGAGCCGGTCGGGCAGTCCAACCTCCAGTGGAAGGTCCGTGTCCTGGACCTGCCGACGGCCCAGGGCTCGCGCAGCGGCATGGGGGGGCCACGGGGCCTCTGCTACAAGCCCGCCAACCCCTCGCAGCGGCAGGATCCGGGTGCGCGTCTCTACGTCCTCAACCGCCTCGACGCCTCGATCGTCGTCGTGGATCCGGTCAAGGAGAAGGTGCTCTCGACGCATCGACTGCAGCAGGACCCGACGCCCGACCATGTCCATGCGGGGCGGCGCTTCCTGTACGACGCCCGACTCTCGGGCAGCGGCTACGTCTCCTGCGCGAGCTGCCATGTCGACGGTCGTACCGATGCCAAGGTCTGGAGGCTCGATGCCGCGGCCACGGCGGCCAAGGTCCCGCTGCGCCCCGGCTTCCTCGACGGCATGACCGCCATCGAGGCCCGGACGCTCAAGGCCTTCCCCAACGACAAGGGTTTCCTCGTGACCCAGACCCTTCAGGGATTGGTGAACAGCGAGACCGAGGACCCCTGTCAGGAGAGCTTCACGAATGCTCCCTACCACTGGCGGGGGGACCGGCCGGGCTTCGAGGACTTCAACGGGGCCTTCGTTGGCCTGATGCTCGGCAAGGACGTCTCGGGTCCGAGGGAGGGGCCGCGCGGCCTCTCCCACGAGGACATGCAGCGCTTCCGCAAGTTCGTCGAGTCCATCCACCATGCCCCCAACCCCGAACAGCCCCTCGATCGGGTCTACAGCGGCCGGGCCAGCCGGCCGGGGACCCGGGACGGGACGGGCGCACAGCTCGGCCTCGAGCTCTTCCACGAGCGCCGGATCACCGATCCGCACAGCGGCAAGAACGAGCCCGAGCTGGCCGGCCGCTCCTGCGTCCAGTGCCACACGCTCCCCGAGGGCAGCAACAACCTGGCGAGTCGCATGGGCTTCTCGACCCGGCAGATCATCGAGACGCCTTCGCTGCGGGGGAACTCGGTCCGGGAGATGCAGCTCGAGGGCCTGCTCCGGGGCACGCGGTTCCGGATCAACGACAGCGGGCTCGAGCATCAGGGCAGCCTGCGGAGCATCGGGGAGTTCATGGACCTGGTCTTCGGGCATGCCTTCACCAAGAAGGACGCCCACGAGTTGAAGGCCCTGACCCGGCTCGTGCGGGAATTCGATCGCGGGGTCGCTCCCCTGGTCGGCAAGGTCTTCCAGATCGACGCCTCGATGGCTCCCAGGGTCGGCCCGCTCCTCGATCTCTTCGAGGGCCAGGCGCGCAGCGCCGAGGCCGGACTGGTCGTCCACCTGCACGGCACAGGGAGGATCCAGGGCTTCCTCTACCAGGTGGATCACGGTCGGGGACCGAGCTATGTCGCCGTTCCGGGTGGCAGGCTCTACACGCGCCAGGCCCTGCTCGGTCTGCTGAGGGCCCCGGGCGACCACCTGGTCGTTCGTTCCACACCGCTCGGCGAGGAGCATCGTGCCGCGAGTCCGACCGGCCGCATCTCGATCCCGAGGGGGCCGGCCCCCTCCTCGCTCCGGCTCGAGCCCCTCCGCCCCGAGACGGCCTGGGCCCGGGTTCCGTCCTTCCTGAACAACTGGAAACCGGGTAAGGGCGCCGCCGACTTCCTATGGGACGGGGTCTACGAAGGCTCCACGATCCCGGTGCCCGAGCCGGCCTCGCTCAAGTCCCTCCGGCTCCTCCAGCTCGGCCTGATCCAGGACGGCAAGGGCACCGGACCGGCCTCCCTGCGCCACGAGGCCTCGCGGCGGATCCGCGTCTCCGGCAAGGACCTGCGGCCCGGCGCCCGCCTCGTGCTGTTCACCAGCGACGACCCCAAGCAGCGTCCTCCGGTCCTGAAGCCGGGCACACGGGTGCGCATGCTGATCCTGAGCCTGCACCCGACGGCCGACCGGACACGCGAGGGCCATCCGATCTGGGAGAGCTCGGCCGCCCTGGACGCACGCGAGGCCTACACCCTGATGCTCGGCGGGCGTTCGGCCCCTGGCGTGGCCAAGGCTCTGGCAGCCCAGCTGCCCGAGCCGCCGGCCAAGGGCAGCTTCGACCCACAGCGTTGGAACCGGCACTGGCTCTTCGTGGTCAATGCCGACGGGAGCTTCGGAACGGGTGGCTGGCAGCCGCTTCGGCTCGATCGCTGAGGATCGTCCGGGCCGCGCCGGGCTTCCTCCGCAACCATCCCCGGGGATGATCCGCAGCAAGGGGCGACGCCGAGGACCGTGCCGCAGCTACTGCGCGAGCACTTCCTGCGCGCAGCTCAGCCGCGCCTCGTTCTTGAGCGGGTCGTAGAAGAGCCCTTGGGTCCAGAAGCGCGCCCCGCTCGGGATCGGGATCGGTCCGCTGTCGGCACTGCCGGCCAGATCCACGAGGAGCGGGGGCAGGGCGAGCAGCGAGGGGACGAGGATCAGGTCCCCGTAGGGGGTCTGGATGTTCGTGGCGAGGGTGGCGGGGGCCAGCAGGGGGATCACGTACTGGGCGCCGCTGCGAAGCTTGAACGACTTGTAGCTGAACAACATCCCGGTGCGGTCGCCCCGTTTGGGATCGGGGTAGAGGGCCTCGGGGCCGAAGAGGTTCTCGGCGTTCTGTCCGCCGTAGGCCTTGCTGCTGGCGTAGACCTGGAGCCCGGGTTCGAGGAAGGTCGGGCCGATCAGGATCGTCGAACCGGTGTTGCCCATGCCCTGCACCTTGCCCTGGGCATCCAGGTGGAAGAGCATCTGCGTCGAGGGGACGCCGCTCGGCAGCTTGATGGCCTTGCCGTCCTGGAAGAGAGCGGTCAGGGCGACGTCCTTCCAGGTCTTGCCCTGGGGGGGGGGCGGGCTTGGGAAGTTCGAGCTCGAGGGCGAAGCGACGCGGCAAGTTCAGCGGGTTCTGCTTGGGATTGCCGTTGGCGAGCGAGAGCAGCCAGATCCGCGTCTGTGGGCCGGTGGCCGTGCCCGAGATGCTGAAGCTGACCTTGGTTCCGTGCCGTGTGCCCGGATCGGGACGCCCGGTCCTGGTATCGATGCCGACGAATCCCAGCGAGATCGTCTCGGAGCTCGAGGCATCGGCGTCGTGCAGGCCGACGATCCAGCCGTGGACCTTGCCGTAGCCGGCATGGAAGCTGGGCGGCGGCAAGAAGAACAGGGTGTCCTTCTTGTCGGTACTGGCCCGGATCCCCTGGAGGGTCTTGTTGTCGTTGTGCAGGTACTTCGACTGAAGTCCCTGGGCGACGAGCGTCGGCGAGACGAGGCCGACGAGCAGTGCAGAGCGTGCAAGAACGGAACGCATGGTCTCCCCCCGAGAGAACGGTCGCGGACACCGGAGAGACGAGAGCCGGGGTCCTGGGGGGCGCCTCCGGGACCGGAGGCACCACGACGAGGGCGGGAGCATAGCAGAGCCTTCCGGTCTTTTCCGGAGGGCCTGCCGGCTTCCCCTCATCTCCTAGGCGACGGGGGAGCGAAAAAACGGAAGCCCTTCGTTCGGTTTCTTTCCAAGCTCCGATCGACGGGGGTTCCTGGCTCGTACCGCTGCCCGGCAGACCCTCGGCAGAGGGCCCTGTCCGCCAGCCCTAGCATCCACTGGGGGTCTTCAACGGGCAGCCCGATCGATTCATGAGTCGACGGCTGCAAGTCCGTATCTACCCGTCGTCTCGCGACTTGGCTCTCTCGGCTTTCCTCGACGACCCGACAGGTCGCCTACGGGAGCCTCGGTCGCCA
>WURV02200063.1:0-27041 GCA_011762755.2 Epimenia babai
ATTTCTATTATATGGCTACGTGATAACGTATCAAGACCCAATTACTGTCACCCAGGAAATATCCCACCTGGCCAAAGCTTACTGTTAATTAGCAGAACTGTTAATTTATACCTTCGGTAAGTATATTGTATGAATCAATAACATTTTCGCGAAGATGTTTTCTGTCCACTTGTGGTTTTTATATAAACGAAAAGGTCATGTTAGGGGGCAGGACTTTGGAGCAATCGAGTGTAAAGCACTTTCATTATTATGTTTGTTCTGTGTTTGACTTGGTACTTATTGATTGGCGTATAATTATTGCATCCACCTGTTATTGCATCCATATATGCCGACATACAAGTCTTTTACAAATAAGTTAACAAGTACATTTTTCTGAATGGCTTTGTATTTAAAAACATTTTTTACATCGTTATGGTGTATCTTGGGGGTCGAAAGACTATCCATTCGGCCTAGGACTGATCAGATCAAAACGTTCCATAGAATTCTATCAATCACTTGTTTCTTCCCACTCTTTCTAACCCTTGCTCTCTATAGTCGGCCTTCGTCTTTTCGGCCAAAGTTGAGGAAAAAGAGTCGGAATAGGGCGTTAAGGCCCGGAATGCACAGAACTCGAAACGTTTCTACAACGGCGCGCGTCTAGGCAAATTATACGGCTCCCTTCGGTACATATTTTCTGACGAGTAGAATAAAGAGCACGAAGTCAGGCGGTCTACCATAAACACCCGCGCCCGTTTAATCCCGATTTTTTTACTTTGAAGATGCCGAGGGTTGGCGGCGAAGTGGCGGTCTCACCCGCGAAAGACGAAACTATTTCCTTGGCCAAGAAAATGAGGGCGTTCCGTGAGATTTTACAACACGTGAAGGCATCCTAACTTAGATAACGCAGATGGGGTGTATACTGGGGTCCAATAAACATAAATGTAATAAAATGTCTAATAACAACATGAGATAATTAGCATCAATACGGTGTAAATTTCCGTCTCTTGAGAATAAGAAATTCTCCGAATTTGTAGACTTACGTGAGACGCATGACTACATTAATCGTGATATTCTCTGGTGTCGACTCATTTAAGGTGTGAATGTTAAGTTTGTGTCGTTGCCTGGCAATGTCTACTCCGGCTCACAAGCCCGAGCGTGGCAGGCCACTAAATATTCAAATTATATTTCTTGTCCAATCCGCCTGAAGCAAGAGGACAATTTGTCCCCAACTCTGTTCGCCGTTTTCATCAATAATTTACACAAAACGTTACATACAGGAAGCAAAGATTCTGCTTAGGCAATGACATACATATGTGCATTGTTGTTTGCTGATGATGCGGCAATTTTTGCGGAGTCCGCAAGAGGTTTACAAGCGCTTCTGGATCAGCTTCTGGATCAGGAAGACTACCCGCTGGTTTTGCTTTTTGTTACAAAGGGAAACAGCTGAAGGTAGTGAGAAAATTGAGGTATTCATTACTAACATTAACTAGTGGTTGAGCTATATCAGAGGCGCAGGCATCCTCGCACAGCAGGCCACTAAGGCCATGTTCTCATTAAATAAGCTTTCTAATTTCAAATGCGTTTCTCTAGATGTGCTTCCAAAAGCAGGTAGAACCCATATGCTTATATGGGAGCGAGGTGTGGCGTGTTAACCCAGGCGATGCCGCTAACCATACTTCGGTACTTGAAACTCGGCGTCCGCGAGACGACGGTCAGTCACTTCGTATATAACGAGTCTGGCCGCCAGCCCCTCAGTTTGACGACATAGCAATGGACTGTAGAGTTTTGGGTGAAGGTCATTGGACAGACAGACATTTAAGTACACGCGGATACTCCATGGACATCTCCTGTCAATTGCTGTAGAGCGCCCATCAGACACAAGAGGAAAAGACGAGGTTTTGGTGCTACTTTAATGGGTAACCTGGGTAATTTTGCTGAAGGCATTGATAGAACGACTGGTTCAGGTAATGTATTATGTGCTCAGGATAGTGAGGATGAGTATCACGTGGTGCTCATCTGCCCCAAATATACATCGTATACCTACGTAAGTTTAACTCACATCAAACATTATTATGTAAACAGACCTAACGTTTCAACGTTTCTAATTTTATTTTGTTATTGACTATTGACTACAGTAGTATGTGTAACGGGGGGTTCTGCGCCACCAATTAACTTGTCAATCAAACCCGCTAATTACGCGAATTATTGTATAATTACGGAGGAATGGGGGACGATAATAGCGCCTAATTATCTAGTTCGGAGCTATTTTTTTCTATATTTTTGACAAATAATCTTAAATTATACCGCGATTACGCAAATTACCCAGTATATGGCGGTATTCGAGTCAATTGCTATGATATATTTGCGTCCTAGCGCGTTTGTGTATGTTAACCTATAGAACGCGCTAATGGAACGAATGTCGTTACTTCAAAGGTTATATTCACTCATATTTGAAGAAACTATTAATGTGGTGTTATGTACGTACGTTTTAGTTTACAGATGAATCCGAACGATTATTGACCCTAATTATTTAATTTGGCTTTTGGTATGTGTATTATAGAGGGGAAATGTCTGGGCGCGTTCTGTAATTGACAAATAAAAGCATATGCGTTACACAACCGCGTTCATTCAGCGTTATGGAATTGCAGGCGCCATTCACGATGCTTGTTGCTGGTTCGAGTGGCAGCGGCAAAACCACATTTGTTAAAAAGCTTCTAGACAACCTATCTATGATCAGGCCTAAACCAGACCATGTGATGTACAGTTATGGGGAATGGCAACCTCTTTACGATAAAATATCTGGGGTAACGTTTGTAGAAGGACTACCGTCGCTAGGCGACTTGCACGACAATACGTTATTGGTGGTGGATGACTTGATGTCCGAATCGGACGAGCGTATATCCAACTTATTCACAAAGAGCTCCCACCACAGGAACATAAGCGTGATTTATATAGTACAGAATCTCTTCGATAAGAACAAACACCATAGGACGGTAAGTCTAAATGCCCACTACATAGTTATTTTTAAGAATCCCAGAGACGGTAGCCAGATTGTGAACTTTGCTAAGCAGATGTTCCCTGGTAAGACCAATTACATGAAGGAAGCGTACGAAGATGCCACATCAACTGCACACGGTTACCTCTTCGTCGATGTCAAGCAACAAACGCCGGACGATAGAAGATTAACGACTGGTATATTTCCTCGCGACATTACCTACGTTTATCTAAAGAAATAAAAGACGGAGAATGAGCTAAAAATGCATCATTCTGTTGTTGGTCCTCAGAAAGACACCATGTCCGCGAGAATAAAACGCAATGCCGCAACTTTGAAACTGTTGTGTAAAAAAGATGCTCGCTTGAGAAAAGCCATCATATCCAACGCGGATGGAGACTTGATTAAATGTCTATGTGAAATATGCGATAACACGTTAAAAGGCAACGTAGCGCTAACTCCCACTCAGAAGAAAAGGTTGGCGCGGTATAAGAAAGACCTTCGGGCTGTTGCAGATAGAAAAAAGAGTTTACATAAAAAGAAAACGGTACTTCAGAGGGGAGGATTCTTGCCATTCCTTTTGCCGGCCGTGGCTAGCGTTTTGGGACCGGTAATAGGTAAAATATTTGGACAATGAAGAAAATGGTATTGGTGGACCCGAGAGCGATGTCGTCTCTTCACCGACCCCCGACACCGCCGTTAGTAGCGGCTATCTCCGAATTAGATAGGGACATGAAAGACATCACGGAAAGAAGTGACTTGGACGCTAACGAGAAAGTGCGAAAATACAATGCTATTTTATCGCGTTATAGATCATACAACAATCAATATAGGAATCCGCGAAAGCGCGCGGTTGAGACGCCACGAGAAAGTTCAGATATCATGACTACTATCCCCAAAAGAATGAAAACCAAGGCCGATATTCTACTCAAAAAATTAAAACCCGTTCTCGACTGGAACGACAAAGGTGAAATCCTTTATAATGAACGCTTTCAACCTGGAACGAACATTGTGGATTTGGTCAATGACGCGTTAAGAGACAGAAAGAAACCCTATGAAGTTAAAGGGCGCGATGTATTCGTGAAAGCTATCAAGGAAGCGAATGTCCCGTTGGAGGTGCTCGGAAATTCCGATATACTGAAGGAACTTGCCGCGCTATCGGCACCGCTACAGAAAACAGAGTCTACACCAACGAAGCTAGCGATCAAAAAACCTAAAAAGCTCCCCACTCGTATTACCCGCAGTAAATGGGTACCGTATAAATGATGGATGTATATTACAAACCTTCGGAGCCTGGTGGTTATGGGGGAATTAACGCTCTTAAACGGGCGACTCGTAAATCAGCTAAAGAAGTGAAAGAATGGTTAAATTCCCAAAGAACGTACACCCTTCATAAACCGGCGAGAGGTAAATTTCCTCGTCGAAAAACGATAGTTTCTGGCATGGATGCGCAATGGCAGGCCGATTTGGTCGATTTAAGTAATTTATCCAAGTACAACAAAGGTTATAAATTTCTACTGACGTGCATAGATGTTCTGTCCAAATACGTATGGGTCATTCCTCTAAAGAATAAAAAAGGCTCGACTTTAGTACGAGCGTTTTCTTATATTCTCAAACACGGTCGCAAGCCTTCGGCTTTACAAACTGACAAGGGGATGGAATTTTTGAACAAACCATTCCAAGATTATTTACGTACTCATGGCATACGTTTCTTCACTACCATGTCGGTCAAGAAAGCGGCAATAGTTGAGAGGGTTCAACGCACTATAAAGAGTAAAATGTTCCGTTACTTCACCCATAATAACACATACAAGTATATCGACATCCTCCAAGATTTAATAAGAGCGTACAATCATTCTTATCACCGATCGATTAAAACTTTCCCAGCCAATGTAAACAAGAGCAACGAACGCACTATATGGAATAGGCTTTACGATGAAAATCTACATTCTCGCATAAGCGAGTTTATTGTCGGTGACAGAGTTAGGGTCAGTAAAATTAAACGCACGTTCGAGAAAGGATACGAACAGAACTATAGCGAGGAGATATTCACTATCGCTAAAGTACTCGAGACATCGCCAATAACTTACAAACTCAAAGACTACAATGGCGAAGAATTATTAGGAAGTTTCTACTCTCAAGAACTGGCTAAAGTCACGAATCAGAACGAATATTTAATAGAAAAAGTGCTCAAACGGAAAAAAGACAAACTCTTCGTGAAGTGGCTAGGCTATCCTGATGCATTCAACAGTTGGATAAATCGCAAAGATATAAAGGAGTGATCTAAGACTGACGTCGCCAGTATGGATTCGGGGTCCTCTAGAGGTTGGTGCGTGTTCGGCAACAAGGTGCCGAGAAGTGAAATAGTTTACTTCTGTCAAATATTCGTGATTTACTCGGTCATCATAGTCAGTCTGTACAATTTGTCCGTCGGGTCACCCAACAAAGAATTGTGGACGGCTCTGTTAGCCAGTAACTTGGGGTATCTACTACCGCAGCCGAGAATCAATCGAGATGTTTTACCTGACTCTACCCAGTAATTCCTCTATGGATCACTTTCCCGACAACACACTCTCGACATATACGACCAAGTTACCTCAAAACATCGACTTGGAAGGTTCATGGGATGTAGCGTTGTCGGAAATTCAATATCAACAATCCTGGTATAATATTGATCAGGACAGATGTATTATGAAAGTGTCTATGAAGAACCCGAAAAAGATTGCGCGGAAAAAAGTGGTAAAGTATAAATCAGTCAGTTATACAGTTGAAAAGCAAACTGGAGGAGCATTCTCGACATATTTTTTGAAATTAAATCCTGGACATTATCACACGGCCGAACAATTGATCGATGCCCTTAGGGAATTTACTCACGAATTACCGAAAAGTGTATTGTATGTTTCCTATAATAAACGAAGTAGAAAATGTCGACTTCACGTCGGAGACGAATGTCAAGTTGAGATGAGTGAGGATTTGAGAGATATCTTAGGGTTTTGGGGAGCCAAAACTATTTTACCCGGATCACACACCGCCGAACATGTAGTTGACGTTAATCAGGGTTTCTACGGCGTGTATGTTTATTGCGACATCGTTAGACCTCACCCTGTAGGGGACGTACTCGCTCCTCTATTACGGGTGGTCCCACTGAAAGAAAAAGAAAACGTTAGTATAGCGTATAGTCAACTCCACTATCAGCCAGTTCAGACCAGGAGTTTCGATACGATCACAATCTATATTAGGGACGATACCGGGCGACCTATTCAGTATCAGCGTGGCCGAGTGCTCGTTACGTTGCAATTTCGAAAACGTATCCATCCGCTATGAAGCGTCAGTGCAGCGTGCGTTTATTATTTACGAGTTGGTAAGGATGTCTACCAACCATGTTTTACCTGACACTACCTAGTAACTCGTCGATGCGCCACTTCCCAGATAACACGCTAACGTCATACACGACCAAGCTACCGCAGACGATCGACTTGACCGGAGAATGGGAAGTGGGTTTGTGTGAGATACAGTACCCGAAAACGTGGTATAACGTGCAGGGGGATAGTTGTTATTTAAAGGTGACAACTCAGAATTATAAAGATGTGGGTAAAAAGACGTTGGGTTATCTAGCCGAAGACCACCTCGTATACTCTCTGATACATCAAAGCGGAGAAAACGATGAGGTGTTCACATTTTTCATGAAACCCGGCCTATATGAAAACAATACGAAATTAATCGATGCCCTGAAGGAGTTTTTAGACGACATACCGCCGGAGGTTTTAAGAGTAACTTATAATGACCGTACCAAAAAATGCGTCATAACGGTGGGTGTCAATACAGTCGTGGAAATGAGCCCGGCGCTCCGCAATATCTTAGGCTTTTGGAACGACAAATCTTCCACGTACACGGAAGGAACCTACGTCGCTGCCTACACTATCGATGTGAATCAAGGCTTTTACGCCCTTTACGTCTACTGCGATGTCGTTAGACCCCACGCGGTAGGGGACGTGCTGGTGCCATTATTAAGGATAATACCGATTGAAGACGAGCGAAACGGGACGGTCGGCGTAATATTCAATCAACCCTATTTCCACACTGTGCAAACTAAAAACTTCGACACACTCAGCGTGTATATAAGAGACGATACGGGACGTCCGATTCCATTCGAACGCGGTAAGGTGCTGGTGACATTGCAATTTAGGCGCAAGAGACAATATCTATGAAGTTTCAATGTAATCAGCGGTTGTACGAAGACTATTTCTCCAACCAACTGGGGAATGGTTCTCCGCCGATATACGCCGGTACTCGAATGCAAAGGGGATACGGTATATTCTCGAGTCTTACAAAAGCCTTCGTACCACTGCTGAAATCGGGTGCGAGGATATTGGGACGAAAAGCTTTAACTACGATACCGAAAATCGCTACTGGATTGATAGAAGGCAAAAAGCCGTCGCGCGTTTTTACGAACGCTTTGAAAGAAGCGGGAGGCGAGTTACTACGAGACGGGGCACGATCCTTTCCTATAAAAAGGAAAGCACCAACGACTAAAGTTACTCGCAAGGCCAACCGCGGTAACAAGAGGAAGAAACGGGATATATTTTCGTAATGGCCCTGTTACACCCCCACTCGTGTGAAACGGTGAGCTCGCAGATTGACTGGTTTTCAATCCCTCCCACCAACACCGCTATAATAGACGGTCATTTCGAACAGTTTCACCCGATATCTACACTTACTGATAACGGCCCGATAGAATTCGCCGTCGGGGGCTCTGACTTTCTCGATTTCGCGCACTCGTATCTGAACGTGAAAGCGTGTATCGTCAATGCTGATGGAACCAATATCGCAGCAGACGCTAATGTTGGGCCGGTGAATCTCTGGCTTCACAGTTTATTCTCGCAAGTGGATATCTCATTGAATGGAAAGTTGATTACACCATCGACGAACACCTACGCCTATAGAAGTTATATAGAGACGCTCCTTAATTATGGCAATGATGCGAAGAAAAGTCATCTTTCGAGCGCTCTTTGGGAGGCGGATGAAGTTACGAGATTCGACCACATCGACGACGCGAATAACGGTCTTAAAACTCGCAAAGCCAAGACCGCACTCAGCGCTCAGATAGATATGACCGGGAGAATACACGCCGATCTCTTCTTTCAAGATCGATACATGTTGAATGGAGTTGAAGTAAAGATTCGGTTGGTGCGAAGTAAAGACAGTTTCAGCCTCATGTCAGCCGCCACCGATACGTTCCGTGTGTCGATTAAAGAAGCCAGTTTATACGTGAGGAAAGTCAAGTTGGATCCTTCGGTCGAGTTAGCGGCAATCAAGGCTCTCGATAAAGGAACGGCTAAATTTCCAATCAAACGCGTTGAGACCAAGGTTTTCAGTATTGCGAAAGGGGCCCTTACCAACACGCAGCAGAATCTGATACTGGGCCAACTCCCAAATCGTGTCGTAATCGGGTTTGTGGATAACAAAGCCTTGAACGGGGACCGTACCAGAAACCCGTTTAATTTTCAACACTACAACATTAACTACCTCTCCGTGTATATAAATGGCAAACAATACCCGACCAAACCATTCACACCCGACTTTGATAATAATAAGTACGCTCGGAGCTACTTGAGCTTGTTTATGGGGACATCCGGCGCATTCCACAATGGTGGAAATGGCATAAGTTTCAAAGACTATAAAGGCGGGTACGCGTTATTTTGCTTGGACTTGACACCCGATCTCATAGAGGGAGATCAATTTGAACTGGTTCAATCCGGCAATCTCTCACTCGAAGTTCACTTCGCCAAAGCTTTATCCAGCACGATCAACTGCATCTGTATGTTTGAGCGCTATAACGTAATAGAAATCGACAAAGCCAGAAACGTACTGAGCGACTACACAGCCTAATGGATTCGCGGCAAATATCCACCATATTGGGCGAGGACGCGTACGTAAAGCCCATATTTCGAGGTGTATTCGCTAAAGACACGCTACCACACCCAATAAACAAACGTCACTGCCTAGTATGCAACACTCAAGACTCCACAAAGCCGGGTCAGCACTGGATAGCGATGTACTTCAGCGCGGATGGTGTGGGCGAATATTTCGACTCATTCGGCATGCCGCCATTTATTCGGGAACATCTGGATTATATAAACTCTAATTCTGAAGAATGGATTTACAACACCAAGAAGTTACAGGCGAATATCACCGCGGCTTGCGGACAGTACTGTTTACTGTATATATTAATGCGATGCCGAAATTTTTCCATGGATAGATTTGTAGATCAATTTGGTGATGATTATTTACTCAACGACTATCGAGTCTACCACTCGATCTTTAATCTATATGCGGCCTCATTGTAAATAGTCCTGCTGTAGTTGTACTCTGCAGAATATAGTCTACAAAAAAAATAAACAAAAGAGCTCCAAACGCGTGTTTATGTGATTTCTTTCTAGGTTGTATTGTCGAGTTTTAATTATTTGGGTACAATAAAGGAACGACGATTGGTTATCACATCGATTTAATGACCATACACAAAACGGGTATCGAATCTACTATATATACACCACGGGAAATGCATACGAATAGGATAGATCGCAACGTGTCGTAGGTTTATGTAAATTATGAATGTACATTGTCTCGCCACCGGACGTTACTAACTTTCCGACGAAATAACTTTTTTCCTGCGACGCTGGGTCCCGATATCACTGTAAACGAGGCTTCCAACTCCATAATGACTAATGAAGGGAGAAGTGCAATGTAATAATTTTCCACACATTTTTATTCCGGTGTACGTGCACAGCCAATGAATCATAAAATAGCGAATGAATCCTATTCATGCTCTGATCGCTATACAATTAAACACAATTTTTGACTATTTGTTTTATTATAACATGCTCGTTTTCAATATGACATATATGTGAAATCGACTACGGATATTGTTTATTTAGTACTGTAGAACTGTCAAAACTTTGACTAAAATGTGTCAATAAACGCTGGGATGTTGGAAAGGGATACGTTCCGTGCAGCGCGATCCGCACGACTGATTCCTTGTAGCATGTCATTCACTCCGCGGTCATTGGGAAGATTTCCAGCCGACTCTACGTCATTACCTACATCCAGCGGAGTAACGTTGCATTCTGAGCAGGCCAAAGCCACATACGCTTTAGCGTGTTCCGGATCCTCACGACAAGTGACGACGTTGTTTATTTCGGGTAGGACGTTGTCAATTTCCCGGAAGAGGTTCGTAAGCGCCGTCCATTGAGCATGTCGTAGGAATACTCCGTAGGTCGATGGAAGTAAGAGTTGTTGATCCTGAGCGGGTATAAAGTATTTCCTTATGTGTACGCCGTAAAGGTTGGGGACCACGTATATGTGACGTCCGATCCTGAATGAGTGCTCAACACCGTGGGTGAGGTAGTTGGTTACTTCGTCCATTATTTCACCCAAAGTCTTCGCTTGGCGCAAATTTAAACTCACGCCTTTCTTGGTTGGATATGGAGAGTTGCAACTACCCGGCAACCATTGGCGTATATCAACTCGCAGTTCGTTCTTCCACGGACCAACTTGTACTCTTCTCCCATCCCCGATGTCCACATTCAACCGATAGCCGTCAATAGTCTGAACTCTTAAAAAGACAACACCAAAAAAATTGAAATAATCGTTTTAGTGAGATCGAGTAAAAGCGTCTCTGCAAAAGGGATATTGAATAACTTATGTACTAAGAATAAAAACTACCTTTCCGTCTTCACTATTGTCTTCGCTTTCTTCGAAATCTTTGCCTTTCCCATGCTCTATTACCAGCGTAAACCTAATAAAATGCTCGTACAAACGTATGTCTTTTCGCTTTGAAAAAAACCGAGGTAATGAAAGATAAACTGGCGTTCGGTATAAATATAAGCATGAGCTTTCTTAGGCTAAGATTTCTATTGGTCAAAATTAGGCTATTTTTAGATTTGAGCTCATTATACCAATTTTTAAGCTTTTGGAGCGCTTTAACGCTCGATACCTCATGGCCGAATGGATAAAGCGTTCGTTCGGTTATGATGTATCGTTTTCACGGTACGAAGTTCAACACTGGAAATATACGCTAATTTTATTATTCTTTTTTTTTAGATACGAAAGCGAACCTAAAATGTAAAAAACGGTATATGAATGTTAAACTCAAAATGGACTTCATGGTGTGGAGGTATAAACAAAGTTGAATCTGGATACATCGAACTATTAGAAAACTAAAGTAAAAGAACTGCGGACAATACTCGACATATAGCAGTATGGATATACGAGGCAAACGCGCACAATTTCCCAAATCTTGGTTATAATCTTTAGGATCCCATGCCCCGATATGCTCGGGTACGATATCACATTAAGTATATCTTTCGCTCAGATTGACTCCATTTTACCTGCTCCTACCGGATCAATTGAAAGCCTTATCCTCGCTACCTTCGTATCAGTCCTTATTCTTTTCCTATGACGAGTCAAATCGTTTTTAAGTCTTACACATATTTATAGTGTAATATCTAGGGAAAAACAACAAACAAGCGTAGGTGTTGTAATACTAAATTCATAGAATAAGTAAGGCAATGATAGAACACTGAACATCGATATTGTTATATGCCATTTATTAAGTAAGCAGGGGGTGTGCAGTTATCCGTCAATATAGGCTGATATAGAAAGAATACTGATTGTAATTTTCACGTTAACACAAAAACATAAGATAAATAAATTTGACATACGATTGCATCGCTTCTATAAACATAAACGAATACTACATTTGCGGAAATAATCCGTTTCTACTATAATCTGCAGACTGTATATTGATTGTCATCTGGCGGTATTATATTAACAGTATTCGGTATCTTTATGATATTACAACATATCGCTGTTAAATTGGTGTAAATACTGGGTGATTAATTAATGTAAATTGCCTCGCCAATGTTTTTCTAGTTCAACTGCGTTACTTTGTAGTGTCCATGCGCTAAAGTATGGATACCATCGTCTAAGACCACGCGCTTGTCATCATACGGGCAAAGTCCTACTTTAGTTAAAGACACGGAGTACAGGTCGTGATGGTAGCTTCTAATTAAATTCATTGTACTTCGCATTAATTTCCGTTCAAATAGGCAATCTTTATACATCCGATGCCTCATCTCTTTTTTAACAACCGATCGAGTTATGCCTTTAGCCGTCTTCTTTTCTACAAGTTTGTTCGACTCCTTATAAAATAAAGAATACATTTTTGGACGTAGACCGACAAATTCCTCGATAGGACATCCGCCCGTTTCATCTTTCATCTTCCCGAGAACTTTATTATTGACAGTGGAGTAAAGCGAGTGATCTTTTGGATAGTTCGCCGTGTCAAACATGTGAATGTCATCGGCAATGTCTTTATATATATCGGGCGTCACAATGTGATACGTAAGACTATCCGTATCGGTGAATAAGAGAGTAGCGCTAGATCCATACTTTGGTAGCATATAGTCATAATGATAGTTATACATAAGAACTTTCGAGAGGTCAAGAATGCTGAAACCGACATATATCGGTTTATTGAATGTTACGATGGGTTTACCCATATGGACGGCGACGAGATTATCGTGAAATATGCGAAATGTTTTAAAGCTCGGTTTAGCAACCCATTTTCTTAGTTTATTTTTGTTATTGATTAATTTAACATTCACATGTTTTCGAGGATTTTCCGTAGTTTTTCCAAACACTGAATTATTTAACAATTTGAAAAAGTCTTTCTCAAAATCGTTTTTTGCTAGTTTTCTCTGATTTGTGTTGAAGTCAATATAAGGCTTTAGCCATGGACCCTGGTCGAAGGTCAGCACGCGGTGGATTTTTTTCAATTTAAGACCGAGACGGAGATATTGTTTAAGGTTGACGTAATGTAGAATATAATTGCATTTGTTGTACAAATTAGGGGCTAGTTTGCGCGTGGTTTTTACATTAATGCATAATTCTTCGGCAAGGCGTGCGGTATAAGGAGAGAGCATGTCGGGTGATATATCTATAGTTTCAGGAGCTAATGGGTATAAATTATGCAAATCGTGTAAAGATTCCGGATAGTCTAAATCAACCTCTAGTATAAAACCAGTTTCTGAATCATCTGGATGATTTTGTATATCTAAGTTCGCAACTTCTTCTTCCGACATCCATTTAAATCCACCATAAGGTAGGTGACCCGACATCGATGTACCGTACAAATTATTGACATCGCCATAGAAGATGTAAGAATTTGGCATGGTCCTATCATATTCGTCTATGTAAGGATTATTTGCCCTAGCATACTTTGTATTTACAGTTGAAACTCCACCGCGTATTCCCGACTCGATAAATAAATGCATAGTGGGATCAGTAAACAATTCCAACTGTACTCCCGTCATTTTGAGCATAGCATCCCATGCTAATCCCGGCGAGGTAAAATAGTGTAAAGGGTCTAGCGTATAGTGGGACATACACACTTCCCGAAAGTTTTGCATAACAGACGCTAACAGCAAGACATCGCATTTAAGATAAATAGTGTGGTAGTCGAGTAGCGTTTTACATCCATAATTTTCCCACACCTTTCGCGCGTGTTCATAGTCGTCATCGCTTATATGTTCTTTGTTGAGGTCATTAAAGAAGGCCTCTTTCGGTGGAAGCGATGTCTCCGTTAATTTATCAGCGCCGCTCATATAGCTGTATGGATAAACTCCTTTGCGTATTAATAAATCGCTATCCTTAAAGTGTCGATTCAAATATTTGAATTTTTCACGACCCTCCCGCGATAAGTTACTTACCAAACTGTCTAGAGAAGTTGATAAGAATTGATAACTGTCTACAAATCGTATTGTCCCCATGGAAAAAGAAATGTACTTATCTAAATTATCCGGAATGCAATTTAACGCTAGAGATTGATCTTGTTTACCCAACTCTTGCATAATTAAATTTTGATCGTAATTCTTCAAGCCGTGAAAGATGACAGGAATGAAAAACTGATTATTCCTTTTATCTTTAATATATTGAAGTTGTAAATTGCATTTAGAATGGGCGGGACCCCTATATTTACCCGTTAAATGATCATGGTCCCGTACTCTATCCTCATTCAGTGATTCGTTACACATATAACACACCTTTGCATTGTTGAATTCTATTTCCTCTTCATCGGACATTTCTATCGGAACTGGATTAGATAATATTTTCTCTATATCTTTCTTCTCTTTTATTATCGCATTCAGAAAATTGTCAACTACATCCGGTCCGTTATAACATACAATATCGCGCTCATATGTTTCATCGCTACTTACCACCAGGTAGGCATAGCCGCTAGGTACATGGTGTTGATATTTCAATGTATTAGTTTGATTGTTGGTTGTATCAATATCAACCCTTTCTGTAAATGATTCAAAATCCGCGTAAATGCAAAACGGGACGGGTAATTGTTTATGGTACGCGGAGAACTCTAAAATATTATTTTCTTCCGACACAAACTTAGTTTTTTGCGCTCCGTATTTACCGCAGAATTGTATATGATCTTTCAAAGTATTTTCATTTTGAAAGCCGTGAAGGCATAAGTCGCAATAGTAATATTTACAATTATGCTTTGTTCGATCACCTAACAAACGACTCATGCTTTTAATTAAGCCATAGTGACATATGTCATTTTCCGACCACATTAATAGATTAACGTGACAGTCTAATCGATGTTTGGTAATCAGTAATGGAAAAACTTCGTTTTCGAAACCAAATACATTTACTGAAATGTTATTCATTTTCTCAAATAGCGGTATTTGCTTCAATTGCATGGGGAATTGTAGTTCATCTATCTTCAAATCAGTAAAATATTTCTTATACTTTGACACGCGATGCGGATGATTTGTATGATCCTGCGGATGTAGCTGAGCTAGGATGGACCATAGGAAACAATAATCGTCTTTATTCCGAACGTTCAATATCGCCTTTTTGCTTTCTATTTTTTTAGGTAATGGTAGATAACTGCTACCGGTTAATGGGGTATACCGCGCAACTTTAACTACGAATAATAATACATCGTGAAGTACCCAACCGCTGCCTTGTCCTTGATAGGTCTCAAGTCGCTGCTGCAGTTCCGTTAAGCTATCCCTTACTCGATCAATTATTTCACTAGCATCCGTTACAGTATGCATCAACGACTGCATACCAGCGTCGGAAAATATCTCTCCGAGTTCAATCTCAAATCGAACTAGGCGAACTTTCAAATGTAACTGAAATTTAATTCCTTTCTTCTCCATCAGTTCATCCATGAGGAATGTTTTCAATTCATTTTCACTGTCATTAAGAAAAAGCATTAAATCGTTAACTCTATATCCCGGAATTATTTCGCGTTCCACGGTGTCTCCCTGGAAAGCCTCCCGTTGCCCTCCCCGTTGTACAGTTTTCTTTTTGTAACATGCCTCGCAGGTATCTTGCGAAGAATTAAAGTATTTTTCCGGCATCGGTCGATGACATGATCTACATTCGCGACCACCATCTTTACACTGAACGCAATAGTGTCTCCCATCGACGAGCTCTCGATATCGTCCGCACCAGTTGCAAGATTGGCGGGCCTTTTTCGGAGGTTCCTGATTATCGCGAATGTCGAATTGATGTTCTTCACGCTCGTGTGTACTACGGGTTCCAACTCCGTCGCACCGAATCTTACAGTAGCGACAGGCGTAT
Source organism: Epimenia babai (assembly GCA_011762755.2). Taxonomy (NCBI): domain Eukaryota; kingdom Metazoa; phylum Mollusca; class Solenogastres; order Cavibelonia; family Epimeniidae; genus Epimenia; species Epimenia babai. The sequence continues at coordinate 15,638 of WURV02200063.1, forward strand.
GTCCGATCTTCAACCAAGCGCTGATGATCCCGATACTGTTTCCACGTTTCGTAATATATACCGCAGCATTTACACGTAATTCCCGGGTGAGATCGCTTCTGATAATTCGGATCGATAGTGTCACGTTGCGTGAATGTCCGCTTTTTGTTTTTGTGCGCAATGCGTATGTGTTCATCCAGCACACACTCTTCCCTGAACACCTTTCCACACATGTCGCATAGATGCTCCATGTCCGCAGTTTTCATAGACGCTAGACTATTTAGTAGCACGTTTAGTGTAATAATTAAGTTCCACGACAAGATGTCGTCAACATTACGACGGCAAATGAGTAATATTATCCAATGCGTTTCAACAGCTTCGATGCGTTAGGATGGCGAGTTAAATGCAAATTATCTGAAAAAAAAATCGGTTGTATAAGCTCGTATTTTCTATCTAGATTACAGACATTATACGGCAGTTGATGAAATTATCTTTGCTAATACTTTGTATATAAAATAAATTATAATATATCGCTACCGATTGAAATAGAATTTACCAACATATTTGCATACAGGCGATGCATAATAAAACTAGTGTTAATTAAGGTATACATAAAGACATAATGGAATTACCTCAGTTGATTACTTCGATTGGCCGCTGTCCCGGGCAGCATTCGCCGCAAGCGAACAGCGACATTTGATTGTCGTGTGTCTCGGAACACGCTACGACATCCGATATCTGCGGCACGTACGTCTCGAGATCCTGCAGAAACTTGAATAAGTATCTCCACTCGTTGGGACTGATGTTGATACCTCTCTTTGTATACAACGGCGTGTCGCTATTCTCCGGCAGGAATTTCTGTCTTATGGATACGGATCCATAATCGGATTGAACTGCGACGTACACGAAACCCCCGATGTGATGCTCTTCGTCGACGTATTCTCCTGCGGACAAACGGGGTAGATAATCACGTTTTAAACGAATCGGAAACGTTTTATGGTTGATATGTTAAGTTATTTATTCTAGTCCATGGTCATCACGTTCCCATTACACTTTCCCGAGAGTCCGAAATATAAAATATTAAGACCAATATCTTAACACATAATCCGTTCAGATAATGAGAATAAGAATAATTTATACTAAAGTTTACAAAATCGAACTTGAATTACGTCCTCGCTATAATTTTACAACGCAATAAAAAATATACATACCACGCTTCATGGCGGAAACATCTTGATTCACGTCTCCTCTGATGTTGTACAACACTCGTGTTCGCGATGCGGGTAGACGGATACCCTTGCTAGAGTATACCAAGCAACCATTAAGCTCGGCAAATGACCGGATGTCTAAACTTAAAGACTCCCTATCTATAACTCGCACTATTTTATCTCTACTTATCTTTACGCGACATTTAGTGTGCAATTCATTCGACGGTTTTTCAACTTCACCCAACATCGTGATTGCGGAGCGCGACACAGTCGCTACCGTCAGCGGTATTATATAGGGTACCGCTCCCCCATCGCTCCATAATTAACCTTTCAGTGATTCGTAAAATATTACCAAGGATCGTCAGTATCGGACATGCGCGCGGGTTATCGCGGGTAATTAGATAGCGATCAACTGCTTAGTTAATTAGCCTCTGAGAAATACGAAAATGTCCCGTTCATCGAAAATGATTGTATGCGGGCGGCGTCGACGAAATCTGAGCTCATACAGTCGATGCAGTCGCATAATGTTGCCAGACTTGGGGGGTGTATTCTGTATAGTGAATGTTGTTACTAATAACGACTTATTATCGCTGATGTAAATAGTTATGTGGCGCCTAACTCTCCATTGCGACATAAACACTCTACGCTTTTACTTCAAAAAGATTGAAATATAATTCTGGTTTTAAAAATGAATATTCTTTTTTAGATAATTTATACGTGAGATCGTACCTATCTATATTCCGCCCTTACTTAACTGAACTAGTGTCTCATTCTCAGCCCGCTCGTGCTACCATCGTTCATAGCGACGCTAATCGAATTATATAATATATAGAATCCGTTAGATATAATGTCGCGAATTAATAGTAATACGCCGTTCCCTATATCCCGCCGCGTAACAGCTATTTAGAGCTGTTTTTTTTTTCACGCTTTCACTAAAATATCTATATATCACTACATTGATGATTTCTCCGAATGTAAGTATCCTTTGAAGTAACGACATTCGTTCCATTAGCGCGTTCTATAGGTTAACATACACAAACGCGCTAGGACGCAAATGCATCAAAGCAATTGACTCGAATACCGCCATATACTGGGTAATTTGCGTAATCGCGATATAATTTAAGATTATTTGTCAAAAATAGAGAAATAAATAGCCCCAAACTAGATAATTAGGCGCTATTATCGTCCCCCATTCCTCCGTAATTATACAATAATTCGCGTAATTAGCGGGTTTGATTGACAAGTTAATTGGTGGCGCAGAACCCCCCGTTACACATACTACTGTCAGCATCTCACTCGGAGTGGAGCTCGCAGACAGACGGATATGCGCTATACTTAGTACTTGCCTCTGCATAATAGTCATTGATTAAATCATTACCCCGCCCCTCGCTGAGATCGGAACATCACTGGTCGCGCGTCCAGACGCCGACTGCTTTTGACAGTCGTCTCTGACGTGTCAAATTCATCATCAAATCGACATTCGGTGCCCGAGAATATTTCCACCATCAGACGAAGTGTTACTCACCTGAAATGCGCAAACAGGTAGGTTTTATAAATACAAAACTGTATAGCGCGTTGTATAAGAACTCACTCGCGGATTTTCTCTCATTTCGCACCTCTTCCCTCTTTTTTATTACGTCTTATGCCCGGACCGGCGATGTGCCTTTTGTATACGTATGCATATTGTATCTAGCAGTATGGGTAGTCTTGTTTTAATCATAAACTTGTATGACTATGCCGAGTCCGACCATGTGTATTTTCCGGCAGACGTAATCCGTTATTCTATATTTTCGATGTGCGTCTAAAACTAATCATCGATGCGATGATAATTAGGGTAGCCAATGTGGGTCTATAATTAGCTGGAGAGAAATGCACAGGAAAAACTTATACACCTGATGGGACTCGAACCCACGACCCCATATAACCGGTCTGGTGCTCTATCAACTGAAGCCATCATTGATGCGTAACTTTCCTTCTGTTATAATCGACCAAGTATGGACTATGGTGTGGTTTTAATCACCCCTACGTCCGTACAAGATCATGTAGGCGCCTTACCTGTTTAGTCCATACCAGATCACATACTGTATATCATTTCGGTCATTACGGGAACGGCAACTTGATTTCACACATTCGTGCATCTATTCTAAGCATATGGACTTGAATAACATACATGAAAGGTCAAAAGATGAATCAGAATCGAATCGTGACTTGATTTCGGCATATTGTTGTATTGTTTTGTATTTATAGGCTGATTACCGAAGTAATCGTTGTGATAGGCCATTCTTGGCCCTTTACAAAGCTTGCTAATGTGGTTAACGCGACAATCTGATTAGCCTCACTTATAAGGGGTGGGGGAAAACACCTAGTGAGAAAAACCCACCGAGTCTGGGCAGACAATTGACCTTTTTCCATACGCGCCACTGCTTCCAAATGTCTACATATGAACTACATATGTCGCACACTCCGCTAAGTCTATGATAGGTCCATGTTTATTTACAATGAGATGACGACATAGTGGGGAGGTAGGCGACGTAGAGAGCAAATATAGAGCATCTGAAGCACAGCAAACGTCAGAGGGAAAAAGCCCCAACAGAACCACACTGCAAGGGCTTCCCAGACTCCATGGGCAATGGGGTTTAAGGCGTTTTCAGTCCGAAAAGCGCCACAGTGAGTATACTGGTTAGAGCGGGATTCGAACCAGATTCAAAGTCAAACGCTCGAACCACTACGCCAGCTGCCCCTAGGCATATTGTTAGCAACACTGAGCACTTATACCCTCGTGTATTAAGCCCGTGACCTCAACGTTCCATGTCCCCGTACGTATATTAACGTATCTTCTTTTTATTGCTACGACTATGCACAGTTGATGTCGTCAGCAGTCGCTACTGCTGGATTTAAAAGACAAAGGCGTATGGAAGTTATTTTTAGATCATAAATCGTAGATACATTAGGGGAAGAAAAAGGAAGAAAAGGATCTCGCAGTAATTCTCGATCAGGGGCTAAGATTTGAAACACACAGGCACAAATCAATAAAAACAGCAAACGGTAGACTTGGTATCCTTAAAAGTAGTTTGGATCATTTTGACAAGAAATATTTTCTCACACTATACAAGTCCTTTGTAAGACCTACTCTTGAGTACAGTTCTACAGTATGGTACACCACCCATAAAGTGGACTGGAAAGAATTGGAGAAGGTACATAGCTACCAAGTTAATAACAGATATGAAGGAATTAACATACGAGGAAAGACTGAAGGAGCTGAAATTGCCACAACCAATAGACCACAACCAAAAACACTGTGGAAAGGACTAGCTCTTTTCTGAAACAGGTGTCGAAAACTTTTTCTATATAAATAATATAAATGCACATAAACAACAGTCATAAAGATGCTGTGCACGAAACTCGTGAGGTTATTAGTTTGGCTGATTGACGTGACGAATTCGACCAAATTAAACTAATTCGGTTTCTATTAATATACGGCTGGATATAGCGAGTTCGCGTTATGGCAGCGAGTACCCGACGATAAGAGTGACAGTGGAAGAGACGTGCCTTCTCCCGAACCAAGTGCTGCAAGCGAGGCGTCCACCGTCGAAGATGACTCTGAAGTCCCCGTCCCCAATATTATTTACCTCGTGGTACAACTTGTAACTAGCGGCACCTAACGAAAAAGTGACTCTCACTTCGGTTCCTTATTAATAAAAGTAATAGAAGCAATATGTTGTCATTTCTATACCGCCATAATCCACCATGGAGGTAGTGCTCAGTGGCGGAGTTACAAGGTACAACATTATACTAACAAGATAGAGTACAAAATGCATGGATAGAGGTCAGATGCTAAACGAAGAAGAGTATGCTGTAAACACAGAGAAAATGGAGTACAGACGCATAGAGGGAATAAGAACATACAGAAAAGAAAAGAACGGACATGCAAAATTGCAGACGACTGTAACGAACCGAAGCAGAACGTCAGATGTGTGCAGTTTTTGCTGCTAAATAGATGGCGATAGCTCTGCCACACTGTGTCGTAATTTCCCTCTACAAATAACAGACCCACACTCACTCCATATAGTACATTTTACTTTTCAAAGAACATCACTCATATTATCATAACTGTCTTCGTATATCAAGTATACTTCATCAGGTGCAATCTCCTTATGCAACTGATCCTAATTGCACCTGATGAAGTATACTTGATATTCGAAAGCTTGTGTTAATCCTTATATAGTTAGTCAACATGGTGTTGCCTTTGTATTTTCGTATTTACGACATGACTAACACGGCAATCCACACCTCTATGTATCATAACCGTGGTGTTTTACACTGGCAAAGGTGCCGGCGAAATAAACCGACGTAAGTTGTTTACGCGATGCCGCAAGCGAATGGCAGTTTCTTAATATAAAGTTGGACACAACTTGGGCTGACGATTTCTATTGGTAAACAATTATGTTCTAGAAATATCTGGAAGTTTCTAGAGATTCTCTAAAGTCACCAAAAAGACTGTAAGAATTTAACAAATGCCGATGTTCATTTATACAAAAAGTGTGATATAAGTCTAACCGGGTTAGTCTATCCTGCAGTTTAGACGGTTATTCGTTCTAAAGTGCTCCTTTTAATACACACGTTATTATCGCTGCTTTGTGCATAGCCAAATAATTCTAATTTGTTAATTAATAAGCTGGGGTGTTAATCCTTTGCAATCGTTATTAAGATAGAGTTTCTTACACCGACTATTCGTACATTTCAGCATATTTTCGTCTATATTCGATGTATATGTCGGGTATATTCAATTGGAAAATAGCTTTAACAATAACTCCGGACAATCATGTAAGATAACGATTGCGCTCCACATACTTGGTAGCCACGGAAATTAAATAATCGAGTACAGAGTATTTCATTTTGATAAAACTCCTACGAAATAAAGTGTCGATAGATTTAAACTTAACAGGAGCAAACAACTATGCCGATAATACCCGATTTTCTCTAGCAGCCTAGCAACCTATCTTCACAATTACCATAACATTTGGTCAAATTTTAGCTGGATAGCACGCTGAAGGTGTCCTTTGCGTGACAATGATTAAAATACGTAGGCCACTGCAGGCAAGGTCGATCTATAGCGAGCTTTGCCTTAAGCGAGCTTTGCCTTAATTAGACCGAGGGTAGGACGCTCACTATTATGTTTCAAGAACGTGATCTTTCAACCCCAATCAGTCATTGGCAGCCATTCTTTTTATATCATCGCACCTACTATGGCCTCTCGTGCGACAGACGAGGCGGTGGTGGTATATGCGATCGATATTTTGTGTATAGTTACAACGTCAATGTAATTAGCTGTGAGCGACACCGATGTATTTCCCGTCAGCGATTGTCGGGCCTCATTTATTAGGAATCTGACGAAAGTAACGCAACAATATTTCCCGATGTTCGCTGACTTGGACGGACTCTAAAATCTACGTTGTACGTTGCACAGCGTCCATATCGACATGTCCGGTCGAGAAAACTTACATTGTCTATTGTGGAGGAACAGGGTTACACTAAGTCTAGATTAATACCCATTTGAGTGGGGATTGCATGATGTTTCCACCGGGTGGAAGAATGGTATTAAGCCGAGTACGTTGTATGATCCTTTGAGAGACAATTCACGGCCCCGACGTAGATTTTGAGGGATGATAATAGCGAATTGTCGTGGTTGTTCTATAAATAAATAAATAAATAAATAAATACACACAATGAATCTTGTCTTAGTTGGTTTTGCCATAGAATCGTTAGATCGGCCTCCACCAGGAACGAGGTTTTGTATTTCACCCATGTAGATCTATACTGTTTTCAACCTGATGACAGGCAGAACTAGATGATTTCGCGTTACCGATTCCGGGTGTAGTAGTACTGAAGTTATTCGTAACTTTTGGCGGTAAACAGGCAGAGCCGGAACCTAACACAGCTCTGTTTCCACTGACCGACTCAGGCTGTCGGCTTGAATTTTATTACGGTCCAAGGGATATCTAAGTTAGAGAGATCTTTCATGAAGACATTCTAGATGTCGATATATATCACATTTTATTCTCGTGTGATAATTGGAAGAGTAATTGGTTCTGACGCTAAAGACATTGCCGCGTAGACGTTGAACGACCCACAATGCACAGCGAACTTTTCAGTAGGGCTTATTAATCATTCCAGATATCAAAGACATCAAAAACAGTGGTCCTTGTCGTTTATTAACCGTGTCGACCCGCGTAAAATGCACCGCGATCACCATGCAAGATTATTAATTTATCTCCGTGACAAGGAAATTGTTTATAGACATATAAAATCTAATAACACACCGTCCATGAACTATTATTGTCTAACGTATAGAAGCCACGCCGCGCCATGCCGGACTATCTATACTACTCGTATAATTACTTGATTAGTATAACAAAATGATAATTAGTTAAAATTATAATTCGATGAAAATGTATTGTATATGACGAGGAAGGCTCGAGTGCTCAAAATTATTTCTACCTGTAACTCAGTTACCAGTTAGTAGAGCACCAGGCCGGTTATCTGGAGGTCGTGGGTTCGAGTGCCATCAAAAGCATAGGTTTTTTTCTGTGAATTTCTCTCCAGCTCTTTATAGTACCACATTGGGTACCCCTATTACCATCACATTAATATTGAAAGAGCGCAAAAATCAGCCAATCAATTTATAGTCCATCATCATCATCATCATGCTTGTTACAGATATCTGTGTATATCGCTGGCTATGATATACGGACTTCAGTATATCAGTATATAGACATCAGTGGTTCTAAAAACGGTATTAAATACCTAAATGCATAGGAGAGAGCCCGCCTCTGTAGCTCAGATGGTAGAACAAGCACCAGACCGGTTATTTGGAGGTCGTGGGTTCGAGTCCCATCATAGGCTTTTTCTAGGGTTTTTTCTGTGTATTGCTCTTCAGCTGTTCACACAACCACGTTGGCTATCCCTCTTACCATCAGTTGTCAGTGGATATGCATTAACGAGTCAGTTTAGAAAGCGACGTAACAATCGTAATTCCGACCCGTGCATCGCCTCATCAACGTCTGTTACTTGATATCAATTATTCTTCTTGTTGTATGTGTGGTACGATTAATTTTCTGGTATAGTAGATTTCTGAATGCGGCTTGTTGCAAGGATGTTGCCGCGGGCTTGGTTTACTGTTGCCATCGACGTGATCTACGTCTTCGTCCTCTTGACGCCGATGCCCAGTAAGTTGATATCATCGAAACTTTACTATTAGTCCGCCCATATTCAACATACGTGTGACACAGTTGTATGTTAAGATAACATACATAAATGTATGTTAAGATAAATTATAAATTCTGCGTAATAACACAGCATTAAAAGCTCACCTTAATAGCCACTTACCCAGCCCTACGATCGCGGGGCTACCGTTTGACGATCCAATCACATTTTCCCGTGGATATTTTCAGGAATGTTACCTTATTATTTCAATTTTTGCTTTTGATTATAACATGGTCAGTGATCGTAAATATACATATCAGCCGTCTACCTGTGTACATTCGTTGGTCCCAGTGGTGTAGTGGTTAGAAGCGCTGCCTTTCATGCGGGAGGTTGCGAGTTCGAACGAGCATAAACCGGGAATTTTTCCCGCGCCTTCCACAATAACAAATTAACAGAATTTTCGTGCTTGAATATTGAGAAAGATTTGTCGTGGAATGAATTACTATGAAAATATTTTTGGGATGTAACGGGGCAATGTTGTACGTGCGGCTGACATTCAATTTTAAAGTAGCATCAAAATCTCGCCTTTGCTTTTATATAATCACTGAGCAATTTTACCGTCGTTTGAGTAACGACCTTGCGTAAATTTCATATATAGAATTATACTTATAATTTGAAGGGGACTTTCCCGCTTACCGCTAACCTTGGTGTTTTCAATTGGGTTAGCAAAAGACTGGACTATTATATCAGTATAACCCGTAGTACTATAGCAACGTGGAATAATAATTAAGTACCGGATATATTATACCGGTTATTTTAAACTCGCTGTTCAGTATGCATTGCCAATCTTTCCAAGATAAAAGGATTTTTGTTACAGGTGATCAAAGAATTCATACGTATTCACTATCATCAGTGTTCATTACATTCACGCTATATTAGGCGCTTTAGCACGACTGTAGATTTGACTTCTACTGAGCATTACCTGGTTCACATTTAATACCCGCCTTCGATACGAAGCAGTTATTTTCTCTCGATTAATTTTCGCCATTACCGATCTGACTCCATATTTTTTAGAAAAACCTACATTCAATTTTGTATTCGTAACGTCCGAAAATACCCGACGACACAGTTGTGTAGCAATCACTGATTAAGTTCATGATTTAATCTCTATACACGACGTTTCGACCTTCAGACCAGGCGAGACATCTCAGATCAGCGTTGGATTTATCCACACGCCATAGGCTGCGTCACGGGTCGCTTTAATTAATATAGCTATTTTACTTCTATGTACTGTAACAGTTCCTTGTAATCCGACACGAAGGCGAAGACTTTAGGAAGCAAATCGATACGATCCTTACTTCTACCAGAGAGCACTGGAAGAAACAGGAAAACAGCCACGAGAACAGACAAAATTGCGTATTCTGAAGATATATATAGCCTCTATCAAATATAACAAAACTGTAATTCCATTTATGTGCGTGAGTGTGAGTGTGTATGCGCGCATGCATGTGGGTTGGTTTGCTATCGAACTCTACTCTATCGATCTATCACCCTTCAAAGATATCAAACGTCTTCCCATTTTAGAGGTGAGATTACTCCAATAATTGGGGATAAAGGACTTGCTGAGGATCGTTGCCGAAAAGTCGACCGGTGGGCTGATTCGAACTCACGACCTTCCCACCTACCCGTAGGAAAAAATCGACTTACCAGTCAGCCTACATACAATTTTGAAAGCAAACTGTTTTTAGAAGATCACGTTAGTAAGACATGTCGTACTTCTTTCATGCATCTTCGATATATTCCTAATATTTTTCCGTGCATATCGCAGTCTGTTGCGGCTATTATTACACTCTCACTTGTGACTTCACGGTTGGATTATTGTAAGAGTTTACTGATTGCTTGTACTGACACCGCACTATGGCGCTTTGTTCGTATACAGAGCATCGCGTGTCGTGTCGTTACGCTCAAATCGAAATTTTGTCACGTAAAGGCGGTAAAGCCATTGCTTTATTACCTCCATTGGCTGCTGCCTCGCGAACGGGTAGAATTGTAGAGCTTTGTGTGTATTTTTCCTGTGGTATGCATAAGTTAACATCATCACATCGTACTGTTTCATGCCCCTCGGCGGAACCTTCGGTCAGGTTCTTCCTTTATGCTGCTAAAAATCCGTCACAATCGAAGCATTTTGGCTCTCGCGCCTTCCACAATAGGAAATGAGCAAGATTTTCGTGCTTGAATATTGAGAGAGATTTGTAGTGGCATGGATCATTATAAAAATATCTTAGGGATATAACAGGGCATATTGTACGTGCTACTGACATTTAATTATCAAGTACCACCAAAATCTTGCCTGTTCCATTTTGCATGACCATATTAATTAGTCAAAATGCTTCTTACGGGCGGGTAATATCTATATTTGTCTCAATCAACGATCTTTATGGCTACGTACCTGATGAAATTATACCAAATGTGTCGTTTCAGTCAGCGCACTGAAATGTTTACAATGCACGTCAGTGGTCGACGCCGCGTGCCGCACCGGGTCTGTCCGCGCCGAACCCTGCCCTCATATCAGCACGGACAAATATTGCGTCAAGTACGTCGGCTATCTCGTCGACCGAGGTGCGTAGGACGAACACGAGAACAAAATCTTTTTAAGTAAACGAACCCTCCAGTAAATTCGCAATCCTAATCACCTAAATCGGTACCGGGGCTTATAACATATAAAACCTATTATTATAACCCATAAAACCCATTATTATAACATATAAAACCTATTATTTCACTTTTAAAACCTATTATTATAAGCTATAAAACCTATTATTATAACCTATAAAACCTATTATTATAACCCATAAAACCCATTATTATAACATATAAAACCTATTATTTCACTTTTAAAACCTATTATTATAAGCTATAAAACCTATTATTATAACCTATAAAACCTATTATTATAACCCATAAAACCCATTATTATAACATATAAAACCTATTATTTCACTTTTAAAACCTAT
>WURV02200064.1:0-11699 GCA_011762755.2 Epimenia babai
GTATGTTCTCAGATCTGACCACATCCAACAATGGCAACAATCAGTCACTTACAGACGATATCATTCGTCCCCTCAGTGGCCACCCAGCCTCTCTGACTGATCATTTGCTTAATCTGCCACGCGACACGGCAAGTATCAATGATATATCGTGATTGAACCATGACACTATCCCAGTGAACTATATCATTAGAACTGTTTAATGTGAAATGAGGATAGGTGAGGGAGTGTAAATTGTCGTCATTGAGTATCTGGATGTACATATATATATATACTAATTGGACAAGATCTGCTCTCTCTTACTGTATGTGGTACAGACCCGAGAGATCCACGTGTCACCTGACTAGACATGCTCTCGCTTATTATGTTATTATATCAGTATATCTCGATATGCTCTATCAATTTTTTGTTTTCCCCAGAATGCCATTCAAGATTCATCTCAGACCCTCGTTGTGGACATTTCTCAAAGAGCGGATGTTGACAGGTTGGTCGCGCGAGGATCTGTAAAGGAGTTACTTTCTCCTGATATCCTCATGTATGATGTAAGTAGAATCATGCATCAGTTTAATCTCACGGTAATGTCCCGAATTTCTTTCCCAATAAATCGATTACCGGATGCCTCTTTTTAGCTCACCTGAGGTTATCTTTGGTGAGCTTTTCTGATCGGGATTCATCCATCGTCCGTCCCTCCGATTAGTATTTTCTTAAAAAATAGAGCTTTGCCATTTGGTAGATAGTCCCTTAGGGTTGGTCTCTTTTATATTCGTTAAGCTTATCATCTGACCAAGGGGAAGTAATTTCTGGCAATGTTTGTATTTTTACTTAAAAAATCTTCTCAAGAACCGCTTGTTGCAGAGCTTGGCAATTTGGCGGATATTATCCTTGGGTTGGTATCTTAGATTTGTTAAGCTTATCATCATCTTACCAAGGGGGAGGTAATTTCTGGCAATGTTTGTATTTTTCCTTAAAAAATCTTCTCAAGAACCGCTTGTTGCAGAGCTCGGCAATTTGGCGGATATTATCCTTGGGTTGGTCTCTTTTAGATTTGTTAAGCATATCATCATCAGACCCAAAGGAAGTAATTTCTGTCGATATTTTACTTAAAAACTTTTTTTTTAATGTTTCAGGAGTGTTTTAGGCATCTTGGGCCATGTGTCTTAATATTTGAGTGTTTTGAGGCCTGTTTGGCCTTTATTTTTCCTTTTTTAGGTTTTTTTCAAGTTTTCACGTATATATTAGCGTCTTAAATGCTTCTTTTATTTGACATTTTTTATTCGTTCTGTTTTGTTTTTCTTTTTTTTCCATTTTTCCAATAGTCTGGTTCTCGTTATTTCAATGAGAGAATCTGAACTTTTTCGGCCGAACTTGTCTCAATTTTTTGAATATATTTTGAGTTCTGAGGTGTGTTTACATTGACCGGCATCCAGAATGGTGGCCTAGAAGACCGGTCAACCGGTCAGTACCTGCCTCTTACATAGTCATGAGAAACAGTAGCTGTCAGACTTCAACACAGGATAAGATAGCGTGAATCATAGCCACTGTAAAGTATGACAGATACAAAAGTAACACCTTTTTGACAAACTGATATAGATTTTCACAAGCTTTCTTGTGTCAAGTGTACTATTACAGGCATTATGCCTCACAATGTACAATGTGTTAGACATCTATGTGTTACCATTGTTTTATATCTTATGTCATATTTACTATTCAGCTAGAATGACACCCCAAACCTTGCTCTAAAGTTTGTTTACTATGATGAATAATCATCAGTCTTGTCGTGATTTCTCTCTCTCTCTATTAATTACTGTTTATCCCTTGTGTACCTCTCTCTCTCTATTAATTACTGTTTATCCCTTGTGTACCTCTCTCTCTCTATTAATTACTGTTTATTCCTTGTGTACCTCTCTCTCTCTATTAATTACTGTTTATTCCTTGTGTACCTCTCTCTCTCTGTTAATTACTGTTTATTCCTTGTTTACAGAATTTGTCTCAGTGCATTATTGTCGGGAGTAACGCCCAATGCTCGCTCCAGATCTTCAAAGTCATCGATCGAAACATTGTGAAGATCGGCAACATCGTGCGTACTTAGCCACCTCGCACAGGGGGATGTACCGACCTACTGACCTATATTATACACGGAGGATGTACTGACCTACATTAGACACAGAGGATGTACCGACCTACTGACCTCCATTAGACACAGAGGATGTACCGACCTACTGACCTCCATTAGACACAGAGGATGTACTTATATTACACACTGCTAATGTACTGACCTATATTAGATACTGAGAATGTACTGGACTACATTAGACACTGAGAATGTACTGACCTATTCAAGCCACTGAGAATGCTTTCATCCACCTCATTCACTGACCACTCATCACCTGCTAATATAAGACACTCATTTGGACGGTAATTGTAAAAATCATAGAAATTTTTTTTCATAATTTTGAATTCAAAAATGTTATATCCAGCTACATTTCTTGTGATTGATGGTGAGATTTTTGCATCAAATACTAGTACATTGTATTTACATAAGAGACGACTTGATGCGTGATCTGTGATTTTGATCTGCTATTTTGACCTTCGACCCAACCCAGATACTGGACAAGGAGGTACGCCCCAAGGGTCTCTGTCCGATCCCACGCCTCAGTCAGAAATACTGCACCGGCTGTCTCGTGCTTCTGGGTAGACGGGCTGACACGGACCGCACGTTCTTGCCGAGTTCTCAGGGCATTCATTACACTCTCTCACTCCATTTTTTCGCACTTCCAGGTACTGAACTAAACGATGGCAGTAATCATATCATCAGCAGCACCTCACAATGTGACATTAGTAACCGCACTCGATGTTATCATTGTAACGTGGGATACAGTGCAATGATAGCCTAGCCTGTGGCACATTGTACAGTACACAGTGCATTCTTATATAAAACTCACTACATAAATAATATTGCGAGAGTTATCTCCCCTTGACAGACTCACTACATAGATAATATTGCGAGACTTGTCTCCCCTCGACAGACTCACTACATAGATAATATTGCGAGAGTTGTCTCCCCTCGACAGACTCATTACATGTATAATATTGCGAGAGTTGTCTCCCCTCGACAGATCACGATAACGCTCGTCGCCGTAGTTTGTCCCGTCGACGGGATGCATCACTTCAAGGTCACATGATGCGTCACATTTCACCCAGTCCTGGTACGAGTAAACAACGTCCGAATGCAAGGAGCGCAAGTTTCCTCAAGAGTGACTACAAAACCACAACGATAGAACCAACTCGATCAGCATTCACCAATAAAACGCAAGCTATTTTAGATGCAGAGCATTGTAATAACAACAATAACAGTTCGACCTGCACGATGTACTCCACGAAAGGTCAGCAGGAAGGTCAGATGGGTAAATCATACGACACGAAACTGATTCCAAAGAGTAGATCTGTTGATTCATTGCAGCGAGGTTTAGATGTTGATCAAATCTCGAAATCACAGTCACATGATTTCTCAAAAGTTGGTCGGCATAACATCTTACGCAATAAACAAATCATAAAAAAAACACAACTGAATAAACAGCCAATGCGGCAAAATCGCTTATATAAAGGGGAGTTAAATCGTAGCCTCGACAGTTGCGTCTCAGACAGTGGTTCGTCGATTTCTGATCATGATAGTCAAACAGGAAGTTCACGAGGCTCGACTAATCGCACACTCACTAATACGGACGCATCGAGTGACACGAACACGCGATATAGTCTCGAGGATATATCGGAGAAACAGGATGAGGAGAACGCTCCACTTCTCACTGACGTACGAAGGTCGTCGGATGAACCAAGGTCAGCAAACTGCCAGTTGTCAGGAGACACGGTGATTCACCGTCAAAACAAAGACAGATCACACACCGTACATGCTGAGAAGACAGGCCATGATCCAGTGGTGCCGTCCCGCAGGAGAAAGCAACCAATCATTGAGCTCGATAGTTCAGGTTCAAGCACGGATTTAGAGGTTGTTCCTGTGAACTTTGCTGATGCCAAGCCGCATTTTGCGAAATGCGAAAAATCGTTAATTTATGATAACGTCCCGCTTGTAAATTGTAAAATTGTCGATAAAAATGATAACGAATTAATTGTTAATTATGAAACTGGGCTGAGCTCAGCCGATGCTGATCGGAGACGTTCTCATGATGGGTTATCCAGCAGCGAACAGGGAGTAAACATTAGTGAGAGAGATAAGGTACGACAAGTAGGTGGAGACAAAGTAGAGGAACCAACATCGACACGGACGGATGTGGCCAGTGATGTGACACGCGATGTGACACGCAGCATCAATTCACAGGAAGACTGCCTCGCGAATCAAGTGAGTGAAACTATTACTGAGGAATTCTGCGTCCATTTGATGTGGCCAGAGTGTCTCATTGAACTTATGAATAGGACGTGGCCACTATGTCTCATTTATCTCATCAATGAGACATGGCCACTATATCTCATCTCATAAATGGGATGTGGCCACTATCTTATTAATTTCATCACTGGGATGTGGCCACGATGTCTCATCTCAATTGGGATGTGGCCATGATGTTTTTTTCATCAGTGGGGGTGGCCACGATCTCTCTTTTTATCAATGGGAGGTGGCCACTATGTCTCTTTAATGGATGGTGGCAGTTGAAATGAAATATATTTGCTTAAAGTGTATTTATTAGCAGAGCTGTCAAACACACTACATGAAACAATAGCCTAATCCTCTAAGACTATAATTATCTAAATTATATAAAAATAAACACCTAGCATTTGTTTTCTTAACGAAGCCACACTTACATCACGTTTTACAACTGACTGCCATACAATAACTGAAAATGCCAAATTTCCAAAATTGCATACCTTCATAAAATATTGCTTTTTTCCACTCATATCGCTGCAACCATAGCACTGAGTCTGCTTTGTTGCGTGTTAGCTCTGATATTCATGAGTTACTTGATAGATCCTCCACTTCTGTTGTATTAGTTTTGTTGGACCTGTCCGCGGCCTTCGATACCATTGATCATGAAATTCTGCTTCGTCGTCTTGAACGGCATTACGGTATCGAAGGCTGGATACTTGGCTGGCTTCGATCGTATCTTTGTGAGAAGCATTAGACTTGTCATTGGCGAACATAAATCATCTCAGTGCTTTCTTGTGGCGTCCCCCAAGGTTCTTCATTGGGTCCACTGCTCTTTTCTGTCTAACTACAGCTTGTACAGTACAGTGCTTGCCGCCTGAATTGTTCAAATTTCCAGATTTTCTCATATATCTAGGCATTTGAAGGACATCTATTGGCTGCCTGTTTCACAACGTATTCTTTATAAGGTTCTGGCTTCTCTCTTCCAAGCACGTACGCACTCAACTTAGGTCGGCAACTCACTCATTGGCCGCTGTCAAGAGGTGCCGTCTTTCCACTACCAGTAGTTGTTGTTTTCGTTATGCAGGTCTTACTCTTTGGAACAATCTTCCTATGAGATTAGAACTGTTCGTAGTCTTTCTTGTTTTAAGCAACGGTTCAAATCTTATCCATTCACTTTGCCATCTTAACTTGTTCTACTTATTTTGTTGTCTTGGATCGCCACATTCAAACTTGACATCCGTGGACATGGAATCAGAACGGACTATAAATAACTTATATATTATATATTATTATTACACTCTCCCACAAGATGGATATTAGTCAAAAACATTTTCATGTTATCATCCTACATATTTATATCCTTTCAGCAACGGCAGATTTCTGACTTAAAAGAAAGAATCGAAAGACTGGCCAAGTAAGTAGAAACAGGGTACTTTTTTTCATATAAGATGAAAATTTTGTACCATTGTTTATATGATGAACTTCAGCAGTGTCCATCCAGAGATTTTGGAACATCAGGTTGTGTGATGTGTCCAGTAACAGTGAAGTTCCGTGATGTTTTCAGAATGGTGGATGACACAGCATGCGTGTGTCCGACCTCATACCAAGACAGTCAGCCCCCAGGTCATCAGTTCAACCGTATAATTCATGTTCAGTCTTGTGCAGCCTTACAAATTATGTTCAGTCATTAGTCATTAAATTTATGTTCAGCCACATGATTTATGTTCAGCCACGTAATTTATGTTCAGCCACGTAATTTATGTTCAGTCATGTAATCTGTGTGTACCCTGCAAATGATTTGTGAATGCCGTATGTGAATATATTCTGACTGAATACTGTTACACTGTTTTAACTGTCTTTACTGTGTTTACTGTTTTCACTATCTTTACTATTTTGTATTTGAGGTCTTACACATGACACATATTTATACTCTTAAATCGACGATACTCATTTTATATTGTAGTGTTATTTATACTCTAATTCAACGATGCTCATTTTATATTGTAGTGTTATTTATACTCTAATTCAACGATGCAATTTTTATATTGTAGTGTTACTTTAATGATTTAATCAACACAGTAATAATTAGTAATGCTTGTATATAAAAAATCTTTTCTTAACCAGAAGTGGTCCATCTGGAGTACACTGGACCAAGAGGGATTCCAAGCCAAAAGACTTTCCTTCTGGACAAGTGTAGACTGAAACTGGACATAGTACAGAAAGCATTCGCGCTGGATTCCATCGAACTCATCTTTGGTTACATGCCACTTTTTTTAGTCGTAAATAATAATAATAAATAATAATAAAAATCCATTTGTTTTGGAGGCACCCTCATAACTAGTATGTCTCTAAAGCTCCTATATACATTTCATGTAATACTTACATTGTATAACACAATAGAAAGTACTTATAAGTTAAATCCTAGCCTAACACAACAGTTAAATGAAAAGAAATGAAGTGAAATTCTATTGATTTATAATGACCTTCCAACACACGGCTATCAAAGACACTTCACAAATGTACGGATACTATGATTAACTAGAAACACAAGGGATACAGTTCGAAGTCGAACTCGGTATACCATAAATGACTCAGCAATAAAATAGACATATACAATAGAATCACAGATAAAGAATAATATTTAACAATCTAAAATACAGTTTATAAGATAAAACTGTTATTCCTGACTTCACGAGGAATATAATGTAATAAAAACACCTGGAGTATATCAGAACAGAGAGCTATAGATCAACGGTGGTAAAAAGATAAGTTTTGATAGCCTTTCTAAACGATTCAAGAGTGGTAATTGTTTGAATGTTTGTGGGAAGCTTGTTCCAAAGTGTAGGAGCTCGCTTCATAAAACATCACCCATCCATAGTTTTCAGTTTAATTCTTGGATCAGAAGGTAGCAATCTGTTTGCTGATTGGTTGCCTTGGCGACCAGGAACATTTACTGATACAAGGTCACTAATATAAGGAGCCATACCATGAATTGATTTAAACGTTAATACAAAAATTTTGAATTCATTTCATTTCTGAATTGGGAGCCAATGGAGTGGTTCAAAATTGGAGTAATTCAATCATATTTCTTAGTTTTACATTCAAGACGAGCAGCTGCATTTTGGGCTAGTGTGAGTTTATGAGTTAAGTGAACAGATATACCAGAGGAGTGAGTTGCAGTTATCAAGTCGTGAAGTAACATATCCATGCACAACATTTTCTGTAGTCTCGCGATCGATATATTTACGCACTTTAGATATAGTTCTAATGTAGAAATATGCAGATTTGGTGACAGAGTAAACATGACTTCCCATAGACAAGTTAAGGTCAAAAACGACTCCTAAGTTCTTAACCTTAGTTTTGGGGGTTATGATGTCATTAAGCATTAGCCAATGAGATATTTTCAATTCTATTAATTTGCTGATTTGTAACCAAAAGTAAAAGTTCTGTTTTGCTGTTGTTCAGTTTGAGCTTATTTGATGACATCCACTTATGAATTTCTGATATAAAAGTTGCTACAGTGTCTAGAACAGTATTTATTTTGTTAAATTGCACAGATATATAAATTTGAGTGTCATCGGCATATTGGTGATAACATAGATTGTATTTGGAAATAACATCCGTGATAGGTTGAATATACAGGGTAAACAGTAGAGGTCCAAGTACAGAGCCTTGAGGAACTCCCTGGTGAAGCAGATTAGTTACTGAGTGTTCACCAACTCTGACCCTTTGATATAAACGGCGGAGATAAGATTCAATCCAATCTAGAACTTTTCCTGATATAGCAAAATGATTGAGACGTCTATTTAGAAGAACTGAGTGATTAACGGTATCAAAGGCGGCAGAGAGGTCAAGCAGAATGAGTAAGGATATGGCACCCTTATCACAGTTTACACGAATATCATTTTGTATTTTAAGTAAGGCTGTTTCTGTGCTATGACCCTTACGATACGCAGATTGAAGGGGATCGTGAAGTTGGTTTTCTTTGAGATATTCTAAGATTTGAGAAGAGGCTGCTGGTTCTTTTAGTTTGGAAAGGAAGGTTAATTTAGTAACTGGGTGATAGTTCTGAAAGTCATTTTGATCTAAAATCTTATAAAGCTTCACAATGTTGCCTGCGCTTGTCCTTGAGTTCAGGCTGGGTCTGTCCCTGTGGTTAACCCGGTTTATGTCAGCTGTCCTCATATGTTTCACACTCTCTCCATGTGTTCTGCATTGTTTATGTTACCTGTTTTCATGTTTCACTCTGTTAGCTGTGTTCGTATATTTCACAATCTTTTGTCAGCTCTGTCCATATGTTTCACTGTTGGTGTCAGCTCTGTCCATATGTTTCACTGTTGGTGTTAGCCGTGTCCGTATGTTTCACACGGTTGATGTTCGCTCTGTTTTTCAGATGGTCTGCCTGTAGTTATCGGATGTAACATCGACGGATACATTCCATTCAAATTCACTCCATCCTCCACCTGGAAGATACGCGGGAGTAACTCCGAACTATCCGACACGCTACAGGGTCATCAGGCATCTCATCTGGAAGTTTCTGAGATCCCCTCGAATGTGTCGAATGTTTGCCAAACACAGGACGATACCGGAGAACACGATAGAAGCACCAATACTGATGTGAATACATCGATGAGTAATACGATGGATTTCCAGTCACCCCATGACAGCGCTTGCTGAGGGAGAGTTGCTTTGTTCAGATCCTAACAGTAGAGTTAGTCTTACCAGGCATGACCTGTACATTGGGTGATGACTGGCTGATGATAGACATGTCCGGCTAATGACAGATATGACCGGCTAATGATATACATGTCCGGCTAATGACAGATATGACCGGCTAATGATATACATGACTGGCTAATGATAGATATGACCGGCTAATGATAGATATGACCAGCTAATGATAGATATGACCGGCTAATGATAGATATGAAAGGCTAATGATATACATGACCGGCTAGCTATAGATGTGACTGGCTGATGATATACATGACCGGCTAATGATATACATGACCGGCTAATGATAGATATGACCGGCTAATGATATACATGACCGGCTAGCCCGGCTAATAATATACATGACCGGCTGATGATACTTATTCAGCTGTTCCTGGTGACATCCTTACTAAACAAATGTGTAATTAAACAATCGAGCAGAACAGAGGTCAAAATGAGATTGTTGACGGTGATTAGCACGTGTTAAGTTTGTGAAATAATTTTAATTTGTAGTATAAAGGCAAGTAATCATGTGTTTTATATAAAGGTAGCTAACCCTGTAAATTATATAAGCACAATTTTGTCAAATGTGCACTTTGTAATCTTTTATACATTTTCCACCAGATATTGTTGTTTGTGTTTTATTTGTTCAGTCATTCGATGCGGCGTGTCTGCACATGCGGGCATGTGCATGATGTTTATACAGGGTGTGTATGATGTATGTGACATACGTACGGTGTCTGTACGGTGTATGTAGGAAGTATGTATAAAGTATGTATGAGGTATGAGATGTACATATGTATGTGAGACGCATTTATGACGTGTGTGACGTATATCTGATGCATGTGACGTGTGTAAGATGCATGTGACATACGAAGTATGTTACATATGTACGGTGTTCATGATGTACATATAATGTATGCGGTATACATATGATGCATGTGATTTATTTATGATGCATGTGATGCATGTATGTAAGTGGCATACATACAATTTGATGTATATACGATGTATGTGACCTACGATGTGATGTATGTACGATGTATGTGATGTATGTACGATGTATGTGACCTACGATGTGATATATGTACGATGTATGTGATGTATGTACGATGTATGTGACCTACGATGCGATATATGTACGATGTATGTGATGTATGTACGATGTATGTGACCTACGATGTGATATATGTACGATGTATGTGACGTATGTGCAATCTGTGTGACATGTCTAAGGTGATGAGGCATACACGATGCATGTGTGATGTATCGTGATGTATACGCTGTATGTACCATGAATGTGGTGTGACGTCTTCACTATATATTTGCTCTTCGTTAATTTCCATAAAACAACTCTGACATCAAAGATATTATGTAGCTGTTGAAGAATGGTTTTGTTCCAGCAGTAAAATCATCCACAATATCTAGCCCTCACGCGCTGTTTCATCCACTTATTCATCCACTCATTCATCCACCCATTCATCCACTCATTCATCCACCCATTCATCCACTCATTCAACCGCACATTTGTGAAGTATCTCATATAAATTTTTTAATCAAATTTCTACATTTACAATGTTATATAACATTTAGTTTTATTGATCCCAGTAATAGACCAGTCTTCTGCGTTTATCACTCACTGCTGTTACGCCTACCTCCACAAATTCCTTAAAGGAATATTTATTACAAAAATTATATAAATAAATATTTCATCAACTGACAATTATGATTATCTAACCTTTCAATGAGAGGAAATCGTACAGAAACTATTGGGGAGGCAAAATACCTGAAAATAACAACTACACATACGCGGTGTATTTGATAAATAATTAATATTCTATCGGAAAGCATTCACGAAACATTCACGAAACATTCACGAAACATTACCGAAACATTCGAGACACATCCAGGAAACATTCACGAAACATTCGAGACATCCAGGAAACATTCGAGACACATCCAGGAAACATTAAGGAAACAATTAATACTTTGTAAATAAAACAAGTGGATTAAAAACTGTAAATCCATCATTTATTATTCATTAATAAAGGCTCGAGTTGAGCTGTTTTACTAAAACCTCCACAGTCCACATATATGTAACTATCTGTAACGTGTGTATTTATTTCAAAACAGTTTCTATAAAGAGTAGCATTCTTATGTGCAATAAATCTTTTACTTCATCTAGTGAGTTTACTTTCACTTGTTTATTGGTGTCTATATCTCAGTGTTTACATTCTATGTACTGTATACTGTATGGATTCATCTCTATTCTGACCGCAGTAAGATTTACGAGTACAGACATTGCGCCATGTAATGTAAATTAATTAACCAATCACCCATTAAAATATGATGTATTTTGCATAAAAACTAGTGAATTGCGGTAAATATCTTCAATCATGGCCAAGAAATTCTTGGAATATTCGTCTTGGGTTTCTTTGGTGAAAAATGCGATGCTGCATCCTGAAAATACCACACCATATATATACAATGTATGAATCAAGTGGCCGGACTATGAATCAACAGGCCGGACTATGGATGAATCAACAGGCCGGACTATGTACGAATCAACAGGCCGGACTATGTACGAATCAACAGGCCGGACTATGTACGAATC
>WURV02200075.1:0-11699 GCA_011762755.2 Epimenia babai
ATTCCACGACAAATCTTTCTCAATATTCAAGCACGAAAATCTTGCTCATTTCCTATTGTGGAAGGCGCGGGAAAAATGGCTCATGCTGGTTCGAACTCGCAACCTCTCGCATGAAAGGCAGCGCTTCTAAACACTACACCACTGGCACCAACTATGATGTCTGTGTCGCTTACCTCCCCTCTATGTCGTCATCTTATGGTAAATAACCATTGACCTTTTATAGACCTAGCGGAGTGTGCGACATATGTAGCTCGTATGTAGACATCCGGAACCGGCAGCATGAATGGAAAAAGGTCAATCGTTTGCCCGATGGGTTTTTCACATTCTGTGCATTTCTCTTAAACTTAAATATATCATTGCTGACAATTTTACTATGTGCAGCACTAAGCATGACGGAAACTTATTCTCTCTTAACTAATAAAGCGTTCATTACTCGCGCGAACATATTTATGGGTCAAAGGTCACCACAACATCTTGATCCTCAAACAATTAACACCATTTGTCGCCCGTTTCCATACTCCAAACAGTGTCTCTTTATCCCCACGCGGAATTTAGCGAATGTCTAAGGATACCTAAGGCTAATTTGGGGGAGGGATTCTTAAACGAGAGGAGAAAAATACGCAGAAAAATCTGGCCAACGATAGGGCCCGAACCTACCATCTCGAGATAACAAGTCTACTGCTTAAGTATCCGAGTTACGAAGGCAGATTTCTCCGGCGAATTTCGTTATTTTACGCCCGTTTGTAATCACAGTGATATTTAAAGCTTATATAAGGCAGTTTATTGATTGGTTGTCCATGTAAATAACTTGGCCACCTTACTCGGGTGCAAAACTCTGCTTGCCGTGTTGTTATGCAGTCATAAATTCTTGCACATTTCTCCGTTACTTATGCAATTACATTGGCTGCCTGTCCGTGAACGAATAGAATTTAAGATACTTGTGCTCATGTATAGAGCTCTTCATTGTCTTGCCCCACTGTACATTAATGAGCTCATATATCACGTATCTCATCTTTGTTTGCGTTCTGCTGACTTGCACCTCGCAACAGTGTCAAACTCATGCCGTCTTGTAAGTTCTAAAAATCGTTCCTTTTCATGTTCTGAGCCAATGTTATGGAATGCTCTTCCCCTTTCCCTCCGTATGCAAACCTCCTTCGTGTTTTTTCTGTCTCATCTCAAAACTCATCTTTTTACTAGAGCATTTAAATAGTTTATTTTGAATTATTTTAATTATGTGTATATCAATATTTTTTCATTTTTTTAACATTTGTGTTATATCTCCATCTTCGCATTGTGCAGCGCAGTTGAGAGTTTACCCAACTGATAACTGCGCTATAGAAATCAATTTTACATTTACATTTATATCAGGCTATGATAAAAGGGTCCAAAATAGCGAAATGCGCAAAAGAGACTCTGTCCTCCTGACTCAGTTGGGGGAACATCCGTCCTATCTATTATTTGGAGGTGGTGGTTCGGTCCTAACGATATTGGTCATATTGATGCCAATTTGAAATCATGTAGCTTAATGAACACAAAGAATAACAGGTTGTTATTTAACTTGTCTAGATTTATTAAAGAAGGTTCAGAATATATTGCTAAGCACATTAGACATAAGAATTTCTGTAATAGTTTATAAAATGGTTATACGCACATACAACAATGTATAATGAATCTTTTCGTCATTTTGAACATAGTAAAAATGTCATTGGCCAGCTATATACACCATAAGGTGTCTAGCAGGATGTGATGAAAATCATATGGTAATGTGTGTATGTATATTGAGTTGAATAAATTTGAAAGTTGATAAGCATGACCTGATCATGCACGCATTAATTATTAATTCCGTATACTGTTTCGATTGGATTAGCTATTTATTGTCATGAGTTGAAAACGCTCTTTTTTCGTATTTTTGTTAAAATAGAATAACAATCGAGATTCAGTAAAGAGTATTATGTCTAACATTAAAAAGTAAGATATATAATTAGATGGCAACAATAGCATCAAGTATTAAGCAGGAAAACCATGCAAGTCTCCCAATTGCGCTGCACCATGAAAAACCTAAAATAATAAGTGAAACACGTCGTAAATAAATTAATGAAGCTACTGTGATATAGAAAAAAGTAAAAAATGTTGTTTTAGTTTTTGTCTAAAAAGTGGAAGTGAGTTTAATGCAGGCTGACCGCGTGGAAGTTTCTCCCATAACCAAGGGTCAACTGATGCTCGTGAAGCACATAGTCAGAGGCAACCAATATGATATCCCATCAGAGGTATAGGTTTTCTTCCGTGCATTTCTTTCCAATGTGATATTGTACACCTTAACTATTATCAATATTGTCAATAGCATGCAGAAAGTTTGAGATTAAGTAAGTATGGGCTGGGGTGCGCTAAATTAAACTTAGAATTTAGAGTAAAACCATTGAATAAGATCAATGAAAAGGATCTCCGATGCGGAAAAACTCTACGGGCAGCGGAGAAGTCACGTGTTTGTAATCACACCCTTCACGGTCATATTTGATGATCGACACAATGTACACTCAATTCCTCTGGTCATTCAACTGTGATAACAAATGACCATCCAAATAGATCTTTACAATTGTAATAGGGACACGAGCACGGCGCGGCGTCTGCGGCCGTCTGCTGGTTTATTTCACGGGGTTTCAGACGGTTATGAGCGGAGCGGACGCTAAGGGCAATAATCCAGTCGCGCGTATTTATTTGTTTTCTGTTAATCATCTATTGAATGCGGTGGTAGCTTTTAAAATGTATCGAGACTGTATCGCCGATGACGTAACGTTGCTCTTAAAATATATATAACGAGTAAAAATAAAGGGAGGCTACCATTATAGCTGGATTAACACAAGGCTTAGTGACAGCCGCGAAGCCATGACCTTTCTGCAACTCGCAGACGTCCCATCGATCCATCGAACACCGCAATTCTTTTGCATACATTATCTTATTAACATACCGGCTGCATTACTGAATATTACGAGTCGCCTATACATCAACTAGCTAGTTAATTCAATTAAAGACGATTAATTAAAAGAAATAAAAAAATGGTTAAAAGTATATTACCTATTGGCGAAAGCTCGTTTATTAATAAATTCACCTAGTCTCAAAAGGTGTTAGTGTTTCCCTTGCGTTATTTCTTACTTTATACGACTAATATGGTTACTTATATCATACAAAAAATCATTAACATTTAGGGTTTCAAATGTAATTTTTAAAACCTGTGCGGACTGTGTTGCCCGTAGCTGAAGCTTATTAGTTTGTTTTTAAATGAGAACATTTTTTCATAACATATCTTGTCGCCACACTGTCCATCTATCGTCTTTCCGAGAGATTGTTGTATTCACCTACTTGGCCAGTATTCTTTGTGGACGTCGTATATTATTGGTTTTATACTCGAATAATGGTTTATCGATAAAAGAACGCGAACTTGAAATTCGGTAGACGTTAGCGCCACTCAACCAGGGCTGGGTTGCCCCTGCAGTGTGGTTACGTAAGGGCATAATGTGCGACATATGGGGCGTTTCGAATCAGTGGCGCGAACGGACGAAGGTGAACCGTCTGCCCAGACTCGGTGGGTTTTTTCGCCACGGTGTTTTTAATTACCCCATGTTACTATTGACAATCCGTTTGTAGCGTTAACGACATAATTTGTGAAGCGACAAGAATGGCGTATATAAGTATTACCATGGCAATCAGCTTGTTTCTAACTAAATAACTCAATTCAACTCAATTCTATGTACAGTTTCTGTAAGTATAAGATTTCAATACTTTTAAGTTTTCAATACCATTATAGAAAGACTGCGGAGGATCTTAGAACGAATGAGAAGGTACCATTGAACGAGAAGACTATATGAATCGTATTTGATACATTTATACGAAAATAAAGGTAAAACGAAGTATAAAATTTATAGACCTCTAGTGTAAGACGATAAAGGTTCGCACACGCTCAAATGAAGTTTATAATAAATTTTTATGGTAAACTACGACATTTATAAACTGCAGGTAAGTAGGCTATCAGCCAACAAAGATCTCAGATTCGGTTTATAACATAGCAACATTGCACCTCACGAAGTATACCTGTATATGAAAGCTTGTGTGAACTATTAGCCATCTCCGTTAACCTATCGGGTATTACCCTTACTTTTCGGTTTACCATGGATGTTTATGGTAAAGTAGGCCTTTATTCTAATGTTTTACAATCCAAATACACATTATGCAATTAGTTGCAGTTGCATTACTCGTCATTACTAATAGAATTTTTGCCCTTGGCAAGAAAACGGAAAAGTCTTAATGCCTTTCCGTTAATGGTTGTTAATGCCAGTTGCGTATATAAAATGGATTGCGCCGTAGTAAAACAGTTAAATACAAATTTGCTTAGATATTACAGCACAGACATTTCGCTTATTTCGCAAAGGGGCAGATGCGGCAAAATATCGGGGGTGTGCTCACAATAACTCGCATCTTCTCGCGGTGTACGCGACTTTTCGTCTGCGATGTACGCTCGAAAAAAAATAAACAAACACGTGGCCGAGTGATGATAGTCTTTTCTAAAATGTAAAATTTCGCAAATATAATGGAGTCAAGTTATATCTCATTTAGGAACCAAGGACCTACGTATAAATTTGTGGAATTATTTACAACAAAACGTGTCGTTAATAGGGGTAATCAATGTTGTTCTTCGGATAGCTGGACAGAAAAACCTATACCTCTGATGGACATAACGTTTGCTATATATTTTGCGTTAATATTCCATTACGTTCACAAAAGTTTACTTCTGCGTTGTTTACTAACAACGCAAATGGTACGGTTCTGATAATTTTTTGAATCATTTGTTGTATATAGGACGATTACCGGTGTCAAAATATTCGGATTATTTTAATTTTATATAATATTTCGATGGTATTTGTGAAATAATAAATAACACTATTTCTACTGTATAACCGATAAATCTCCTCCTGAATTATTATTATCTCCCTTGCTGTTGAAAATCTTCGGGCATGTGTCTATCTATTATTTACCCTTTTTAAATTATATTAAATGGAAAATAATACTTTGACAATAAGGTTGATTGATAGTACTTTAAAGACGTTAGTAGCTAGAATTACTTTCGATTTTTTAAATATAGAAATTAGTCTTGTCCATCAACGATATTACCAGATAAAGAGCGCGCTTTAATGCTTGGAAGGCCGGCTAACGATGCTTATAGAACTTGGAAAAAAATAATTTCGTCCATAAAAGGCTTTCAAGAAATAACGGGAAATGGTTGAATAAACGTCCCTCGAGGTCGCGTGACTCATTCGCAATTAATACATCAACTACTTGAAGCCATTACCCATGCGCGTTAATTTGTTGACTGGCACGCGACCGGTGAGGGCGTCGGGACGATATGGAAAGGCGCGCGTGCCGGCGCGTGGACGCTACGCTTTGTCCGGCAAACAGGTGCGCCCTGCCAGTTGCGCGTGACACCTCCGTAACGCCTCCTCTCGTGGCCTCTTCCCGTTAAACGGAGGGCATTATGCGCGTACTGCGCGAAACTATACGGTAAACGAGACCAGCTGTCTTCTTGTACCTAAAACTTCCGCATCGACGCGGAGATTACAGTATAATAAGCTTACATTATTAAAATAGAATATTTTCTTCGTGTTGCGATGTCGTTGAACGTAAACGGGGTGGAGGAGTGGGGTGGGTGCGTTTAACAGCATTTATTATAATTATGTTACAGTATGCCTCAATATAAAGACTCTCAAATACGGTTTACGGTGAATGACAGATTTTCAGCCAGGATATCAACCTGGCCACCTATCGGTGGCGTTTTCAACGTTCCTACCAATCGAATATCTGCATTCTCTACGAGTGAACCAAAAACACAATTATTGAAAATAAAAACTAAGAAATTCCTTGCTCTAATCAAATCTATGAATTTTTAACCACCCTTATCTGGATGTCGAGAACGAGCGTCATGTTATTATGTCGTGCCCACGGTTCGACTCACTGAGACGGCGCTACTTGAAACCCCACTGTGTAAACAGACCTAGTGTGTTAAAATTTACTGAGTTATTAACCTGTGAAAATCCTTCAATTATGAGGAATTAAAGTCGTTTAACTGCGGCCATTTTTAAGTTTATAGATCAAAGCGTTACGAGCACGTAAATATTATCTATTTCTTTGGTGCTGGTGGCATAATTATCACTAGGTTTATATGGGCCTGACGTGTATGTAAGGAGTTTTTAGTTATTAACTTTCTGCCTATAGAGGCCTATTGTGTGATACAAATATTCGTCTTATTATAATGTCAATAACTAACGGCATTCACAATTCTGTTATATATAATGTTATTGGCACGAATTGCCTAATAAAATTTTCCTCTTGTATCTTCCTAAAATCTATAAAACCCTTTCATGAGTAAACTGAAGCCATCACGTTTTGTCAATTTTCTTAAAGATGCACCTCTAATTGTACTAATATTTATTTCTAGTCGGTATCTAATTACCAACAATCTTTGGTCAATATGTTGACTGTGACTTACATTTAGTTTTTTACGTATAAATATAGTTTTATATAATACGTATATTGTACGTGAATATTATTCTTTAGAATAGGTCAGACTTATAATTAAATTAACAATTACATTACGCATAGGCGTGGGCTATTCAGGGTTTGACAGCCAGGCTATGAAGTGTTTTTTAATCAAATGTATTTCATTTTAAAACAAGGCGCTTTCGTCACGTGATCCTAATGCCCGCTTCGCGGATAAAGGTTAGGTTACCGTAAGCTTTAAAAAACGTCGCGCCTCGCCGACGTAGGGCAGATCGCATTAAGGAGTAACGTGTCATGACACGTGCCGGGAGTGTGCGCATGTCCGATCGACATCTGGTTGGACAAACCCGCATGACGGAATCGACGTCATTAGGTGACACAGGAAGTGCTACGGTGGTTACTCGCTTCAGAGAAGATCAACTGCTATCAACTATAGGATATTCTATAGTGAGTTATCCACCCACGTACGTGGGCTACTAAAATGCCTTAAAATAGCTTACCAAAAGGTTAAATTATCGCCGAAGTATCAAAACTACTATTTACCATCTTCTCACCGATTATATTCTCACTTTGGTTTATTTGGTTACATAGACGTAGTAGACCTTTAATTACTAAACAACATCCCTCAACACAAAGTTGGCGGGAAAAAAGACTTGTTACGACCGAACTGACTCAGTGATATCAACCCACAAAACCTAAATACAGTAGCCTAATGTAATAAAGCCTGATAAAGCATAGTGCTTATGCGAAAGCTTGTGATCAATAAACCAGTTAGTCTATATAAAAGGTGTTGCCCTTTATCTATATAGTTTCTAATAAAGGTCGTATTGATCTGTTAAACTGAACGCAGACCCGGGGTACTATGGGACATCCGTGATAAGCATATCGCATTTTGTGAAATAGTCCCGAATTAAAAATTTGGATTTAAAAAAAAACTGTGGAAAAGACCAAATAAAACTGCACAAAAAATTAAGAATAAATTTTAGCTACCGGTAAAAATTTGAATCTTAATTTTTGGCTTAATTAAAAGTGTGTTAATAAATACATGTATAATGTCATTACAGAAGTAGGGGATAAAGATGAAACTCTGCTAATCAGATATATGAATTTATCACACTGAGAAGGCTATCGGGTTCCTTCGACTTATACACCGTGTTTATTAAATAGTTATATAAAAATTACATATGTGGTCCTTCCGACTACTACATTTTACCCACTTAATCGTACACCTTTCGCTATGCAGAGACTAATACATTGCACTAAATCAAATAACTAAAATAGCACATCTTTGACGACGCCTCGATTTAGATATTGTGATCAACTAAATTGTGAATATAGACATTTACTGACCCCCACATTTACTCGGTAATTTACAAACTAACAAAATACTACACGAATGGTGACCCCAATATATACACTTTTGCTGAATATTATAGTTAAATAAGTATCGTTCTACCCCCGACCGTGAAATAGGGCACGCATTAAAAGTATAATTAGAGGGAAACATACGGGGTTAGGAGTTAGGATAGACGCTCCATACATTAAAAAAAATTGCCCATACGCAAAATTACATAAAACATGAGTCTCGCTGAGGGTCACAAGATTCCCGCCACAATACACACTGGGGGCGTACAGCCCTACATCTAAAACGTGTCGAAAGAATATCGATGTCAACAGTCAACTACCTGATCATTTATAACTATCAACTGCCGCTAACATATTGCTGGCCGCACACCCAGATTAGAATAAAACAATACTTATAATCGATCGTTCGTCATTCGTCGATATATTTACGAATTTCCCACGCCATAAACCAGACCCTCGGGCTATATCTTTTGTTTCAGCTATCGCTTCCCATTTCCGCTCGCATGGTACAGTGGTACGCCCGGATCACCATTGTCTTTGTCACACTCCCGAATAACGATTGTCAGTGTAAGACCGACGCAAATTTGGTGAAAGGTTGCGAGTTCGAATCCAAGCAAAATTTTCTTGTATAGGGTAGTATTGACAAAGATATATATGGGCCTATAGAACTAACTAATCGTAGATTTGACAGGCGTATATAAGGAAGCCATTTATATAGTAATTGCGAGTAAAATTTTCTACCATTAATAAAGTAGTACTAAAGCTTTGAATTTTTCTTTTCTATTTAATCCAGCACAGGGTAAAACCAATCTCCTCGACTGGGGTATGCTGCTGCGCAATCATCACATTGTTTGTATTGTAGTCATCCTGAAATTGTTCCCATTGTTCTACTGTGGAACTTTTAGCTGTGTGTGGAGACATGCGATTGAAAGCTCGAGCTATATAGTCACATTTGTATCTGCAGCATCCATATTAACGTTTATTTCTTTTATAATACAGTACAAATTTTATTCGATAACATTAATATACTTTACTATGTCTAAATTTTATATAATTATGATTTTGTATTAATTGTACATAATTATGTATTTTGGTACAGGTTGCCTAATGAAGCATTATTCATTCATGCTGTTCTAGGGTAGTTAATATAGTACTACTAATGACGACCGTGCCCCTCAGCTAGCAGCAGTCGCGACCGATACGTCATAATCACCACCCAGGGGCTAAGGCAAACAAAAAGCCATTTATTTTGCCCAGAAGAACAGGGAAGCGGTGTGACACTAGCTTCCCACGCTCCTTGCGCGTGCGACGCGAGTCATAGCGCCGGGTCGTCACCTGCACTCGGCGTAATATGTATGCTCAAATTTATAATGCGATATAATACATTTCTAAAAGGAAACTAATGGTTCCTTTCTCATGATTAGAGAAACTATAAACGACAAAAAATAAAAAAATACATAATTATGTTAAGTGGTATGGTAAATATTAAAATAAAATTTATACAACTGACAGTTTATGGTAATACAGATTCCATGGCGCCAGCGTGTCAAAATATCAACAGCATGTTAGCCAATGGGCGTCGCTGAGCGCACGAGGCGTACCCAATAACTTGTCAATCGCCCGCACGAGTGTCGTCTGCTCGAACGAAGTTCGGCTTATAATATTTCGCTTTCCCACGATTGAATTATTTATTATTGAACGTCGTTCAGGAAAGGTTCGCATCCGTTCGGACTTGTGATTCTTTCAACTGTCATATTTCCGCATAGGGTTCCGCCACTAAGATGAAGCGAAGTTTAAGCGACAGCGATTTGGAAGACGGATTTGACGACGATTCTTCTCTTAAATCTAGGTAAGTGCTACCCGAAAACAGTAACGAGCTACCGGTAACTAATGACGCTATACGTACCTGTGCCTAGCAACGCAGCACACGCGCGAATGATACAAACGGTTACATTACTGTATAATAAAATACGGGCTATTCTTTGATATCTTATATAATTGTTATAATATTTATATTTATTTTAAATCTGGAATATAATAAATGAACAGTCACCGTAGTACAACAACAAATACTGGTGTGTATGTACAGTATGTTTTCGTAGAAATCGATCTTTTGAAATTGTATGAAATTATTACCAACTATTCATGGGGCAAGGTAGTCGCATTCCTTAATGACATAGGGCATCCAATACTGAAAATCGAGATATCGGCCGAGGCAAATTATCACGTAGCTCTGTTATTAGTATTAGGGGTAGCCCCATTACAAACTAAAGTTCAAAAATAAACCAGAGATGTATAATATCAAGATCGCGCGAAATCTTTGAATCTTGAGATTGAAAAATTGCAGAGATTTAGATACCCTTAATGTAAACCGCAATATGGCAAGCTATACAAGGTTTAAAAATACAATGCGTTTATAAATTTAAAATTTTAGCAATTTCATTACTGAATGTATGGCCCACGACTGTTTACGGATATATTTTAGTAATGTGATCATTGCCAGTTCTTTTTATCCGAGTTACAGGGAATACGGGAGATTAGTGCTTGTAACAACTATATGCCAGCAGTTTTTTATTTTGTCATTACGTGTCAACAGTACAGATTAACACAATGTCAACATTGTATGTTCATTGCATATTCAAAGAAATTCTCTGTTTGCAACATTTTTGTATAACATAAATTGAATTTGTTTTTCAGATCTCCTTCACAGAGTTGTCATGTGTCTGATCGCAAGAAACGACGAGGGGTGAGATACCTTGTGCTAGATCTGCGTAATATTTAAAACGTGGTTTAATGTGTTGGCTACATTGTACGACGTAAAAAGTGCTGGTAACGCGAGTTTTTGTGTACAATTGTACTTCTTTATCACACCTTACTCGTTAGACCTGACAAAGTATATCTATACACAAAAAACTTGTTTATACTTAGTCTTTAAGTTAGTCTTAATTGGACCTTTACTTTTTGGTAATCTATACATGAACCGGCGTTATTGATTTTATATATACTATATATATATTTACTTCATTATATTGAAAACTGTCTTATGTTTTTATTTTACCTTTTTGAAATTCATTTGAAAGTAAGGAAGGTAGACTGACTTCAAAAGTCAGTCATCAGTAATGCCAGATATTTTTATACACAATGCAACAGATTCAGTAAGGATCTATGGTTAAATGTTGCAGTATACAATCATCACTACCCGGTTTTAGTTCCATCGTATGTCCTACAACAGTAGCGTGAATTGACATTGAATGACACCCGTTTTTATGTAACCCGCGTTTATCTAACAGATTATTGAGAAGAGACGCCGCGACCGCATCAACACGAGCCTCTCGGAACTCAGACGACTCGTGCCGACAGCGTTCGAAAAACAGGTTCGTTCAACCGCGATAAACATAGATAAGAATGGCCGTATCGCAATCCTCGTTCAGCTGAATAGCTGAATTCCGGAATATTCTTACTAAATACAACGATCTTTCTGGACAATAGATAAAGTGACCTGCTACGAGCTTTGGGAGGGTTGACGGATGCAAGTCAGCGGGGCCTTGATACTTAACCAATCACGAGTGGGGATTAATTTTGATCCAGTAGGTATATTGAGGGAAATTCTGGGCCATATATGAAGAGCTTATCGGCATAAAGAGCAATAAGCCATTTTACATGCCTCCATTATTCAAACATAATAAAGAGTTGTTACTACATCTTGATGCCCATTGTGGTAGCCGTGTGAGTCAGTTCAAATATAAGCAAATTAAGTGGTAACACCTTTATGGCTCACTGCGGAGATA
>WURV02200086.1:0-11699 GCA_011762755.2 Epimenia babai
GAACTACAGGTCGCAATGAACTCTCAATGAACATGATCGCTGGATGACTGAACTACAGGTCGCAATGAACTCTCAATGAACATGATCGCTGGATGACTGAACTACAGGTCGCAATGAACTCTCAATGAACATGATCGCTGGATGACTGAACTACAGGTCGCAATGAACTCTCAATGAACATGATCGCTGGATGACTGAACTACAGGTCGCAATGAACTCTCAATGAACATGATCGCTGGATGACTGAACTACAGGTCGCAATGAACTCTCAATGAACATGATCGCTGGATGACTGAACTACAGGTCGCAATGAACTCTCAATAAACATGATCGCTGGATGACTGAACTACAGGTCGCAATGAACTCTCAATGAACATGATCGCTGGATGACTTAACTGTAGGTTGCCATGAACTATGAATGAACATAATCTCTGGATGACTGAACTATATGAACATGATCGCTGCATGACTAAACTGTTTTTATCGTTATTCTCTCATTCACCTCAATAGGTGTTACCCCATCAATATTCACCACTGTGTTACCCGTCACTAATCACTATCGTGTTATCCCATCACTTATCACCCTCATGTTACCCATTAGTAATCACTATCGCGTTACCCATCACTAATCGCCATCGTGTTACCCATCACTAATCGCCATCTTGTTACCCATCACTAATCACAATAGTGTTAGCCATCACTAATCACCATAAGGTTACCCATCACTAATCACCATCTTGTTACCCATCACTAATCGCCATCTTGTTACCCATCACTAATCACAATAGTGTTACCCATCACTAATCAGCATCAGGTTACCCATCACTAATCACCATCGTGTTACCCATCACTAATCACCATTGTGTTACCCATCACTAATCACCATCGCGTTACCCATCACTAATCACCATCTTGTTACCCATCACAAATCACAATAGTGTTACTGATCGCTGATCACTATCATGTTACCCATCACTAATCACAATAGTGTTACCCATCACTAATCAGCATCAGGTTACCCATCACTAATCACCCTCATGTTACCCATTAGTAATCACCATCGCATTACCCATCACTATCACCTTCGTGTTACCCATCACTAATCAGCATCCCGTTACCCATCACCAATCGCCATCTTGTTACCCATCACTAATCGCCATCTTGTTACTAATCACTAATCACCATCAGGTTACCCATTACTAATCACCATCATGTTACCCATCACTAATCACCATCGTGTTGCCCATCACTTATCACCATCGTGTTGCCCATTACTAATCACCATCGTGTTACCCATTACTAATCACCATCATGTTACCCATTACTAATCACCATCATGTTACCCATTACTAATCACCATCGTGTTGCTCATCACTTATCACCATCGTGTTGCCCATCACTGATCACCATTGTGTTACCCATTGCTAATCACCATCGTGTTACCCATTGCTAATCACCAACGTGTTGCCCATCACTGATCACCATTGTGTTACCCATTGCTAATCACCATCGTGTTACCCATCACTAATCACCATCGTGTTACCCATCACTAATCACCATCATGTTACCCATCACTAATCACCATCGTGTTACCCATCACTAATCACCATCATGTTACCCATCACTAATCACCAGAGCGTTACCTATTATTTGTCATGTATATGTGACACCATTGAAACTTATTAACTCAAAATGCACAAACTGGTTTTTTGGCTTTATTTATGAAAATAGAGAAGCAGGACGAAGCAAATTTTTAACTACTGTTCATGCCAATTTGTACTAGAATAATAAAGAAATAAGACATCAGAGCATTTAACTATCAGTAGATCTGTAATTTTGTGAGGCAAAATTTTATATGAATGAAAATCACCGAAAATTAATGTAATTACATGGCATGTATTGTACTATATTTAAACTGCAAAAGAAACTAAGAAAACTATATTCAACAATAATTCTAAAAGCAATTACAGAACAGGGCCTACCAAAATATATAAAAACATCAAGGTATACATTTCAAATTATTCCAGAGAAATAGCACCATTATTCAATTTATATCTACAACTGTAATTGAAAAGGAAAGCGAAAGCAGGTTTCTTAAGTGTATAGATAAAAAATTTTAGATGCATTATTAAAAAATTATTGATAACCAATGAATCTGTCTATCTATGATGTATGAGTTATAAATATATTTTATAATTTGTAGATGATGATTCTGATGATTAACGTAAATAACAAATGCTGCCTTTTTATATTGTGCAAAACGAATGCATAATAAAATGCTCTATAAGACATACATGGATGTAAAAACGTTTGGCTGCTTATGTACGTATAATATATGGGAACTGAATCTCTCATCACTGTATCTGCGTAAATAACTCCATACCAAAAATTGATGAAAATTATATATTGATTTTTGTATAATGGTCCAGTTCGAGGCAAATGATTTCTTTACTTCATAACAAATATGGGTCATTGATCGTAGCAGATATTGGGTCATCGATCGTAGCAGATATTGGGGTCATTGATCATAGCAGATATTGGAGTCATTGATCTTAGCAGATATTGGGGTCATTGATCGTAGCAGATATTGGGGTCATTGATCGTAGCAGATATTGGGGTCATTGATCATAGCAGATATTGGGGTCATTGATCATAGCAGATATTGGGGTCATTGATCGTAGCAGATATTGGGGTCATTGATCGTAGCAGATATTGGGGTCATTGATCGTAGCAGATATTGGGGTCATTGATCTTAGCAGGTATTTGCGACCTTGATTGGTAATGGAAATGTCCTTGGGGTAATGACTCATGGCAGGGGTCTGAATTATGGCTATGCACAGTATATAAAATAAGTTAGATAGCGATTATGAAACAGCAAAAAGCAATAGATAAAACAATATTACAACGGTGGGTAGGTAGATAAGGGTATTGTCTCAGTGACTGCCAGTCTGACGACTCATGGGGCACCTATATTGGCGGTGTTTTGCTCAATTCTGTTGCTAGGTTTCGTTGCTTGATGATATTTTGTCATATGTCAGTCACCAAGACATTACTATCACATCAATTTCATCACATAATAGCAAGAGCACTCGATAAATAATAAGTTAGGGAAGGTGGAGTGCAGTTAAATAACCTCAAAAAATGTCATATTTACAGCAAAATAGTCCATACAACCTAGTAAAATTGTGCGCGTTCTTTCACTGTGCATATCAAGAGATATGGATGTCAGTCGTATTACTAGATTACTAAAAGTTACCAAAAGGTGTCGTCCATATTTACAGCAACATAGTCCATACAACCTAGTATATTCATTTTTGTGCGCAATGGTTCACAGTACATAGGAGATAGAGGGGTTAGTTGTGTTACTTAGGTCAGTTGAGTTACTAGGTCAGTCGAGTTACTATGTTAGTCGTGTTACTAGGTTTGTCATGTTACTAAGTCAGTCGAGTTACTTAGTTAGTCGTGTTACTAGGTCAAGTCGAATTACTAGGTCAAGTGAAATTACTAGGTTAGTCGTGTTACTCGGTGAGTCGAGTTACTAGGTTAGTCGTGTAACTACTGTAGACTTTACCACACTGTATAATCTATGTACAGTTAACGGACCATGATCACAGACAAGCTTGTTGTTTCTACTATACAGTATACAACATGTGGTGTATATGTACATGAGTTTCGAGACATTGTGAAGTGTACACAGATTCAAAATGGATTCACTCTTATCATCATATACTACATGAAATTTTTTAATTAATAAACATTATTTTATCGAAAAATTAAATAATATAACAATATATAAACCTAATTTTCAATGGACGTAATAAATTATGCGAAATTCTGTATAATAGTAAAAGCATATGCATACATACATTATAAAAAGTTTTTTTTAATTTCCTTTACTGTTTCGCTTAAGAGATTTACTCGGACATAACAACGAAGGGACGCAACCAGGATAGGTGGGAACTTGTACATTGGTGGATAAAATGGAAAAGTGTAGTAAAATGTGCTAAATGTTCGTATTGTTTCTTTTTGATGGATATAGTGGAAAATTTCGCAGTTTTAAAGCAAGCTACAAACTAAATCACAAAAGGAGATGAAAAACTAGTTGGTTTTGCCAGATATTTGCCAAAAAGCATAAATAACACAAAGATCCTGGTTGTATTTAGTAAACGAGATATCCGCGTACGTCTTGCACTAACTCAACTTTCCGATCGTCGTCGACGATGACGTCACAACTTCCTGGCACACGTAAAGCCGACCTTGACCTTGATCACGCGGGGTTCATAAACTCGGTGGTTGTCGACACAGATGGGGTCGCGGAGCGCGAGCACGACGAGCGGCTCCTCGATTTCGTGGCAGAGATACAAGTTCGGGTTGATGTTGCAGACGTGACACACGGCTGAGGGGTCACACAGGCGTTTCGTCCTCACCTCTCGCGGATATCTGTGAATAGAAGCGATACGTGCACCGTCGTTAAAATACACAGCGTGTTGTTGAAGAATGGGCGACAATAAGACACTTTTAAGGTGTGATGCGCAAATGAAGAGCTCAAACTAAAAGCTAGCTATAAAATACTTTTTATACCTAATTCCTCGTTCTATGGTCAGCGTAAAAGTTCGGTGAATGAATTGCCTTTACACTAATATCGCAATTCTGTTTTTTACAACCTTACACCACCCAGAGTATATCCTGATCGGCATACGGTCATATTGTGAAGTATTAGGTCACTCACGGAGCAAATTCTGTCTCATAGTTTGAAAAAAGGGAAAGCCGAGGTTTTGGTGCTACTTTATAATTAAATGTCAGTTACACGTTGCCTCATTAGATCCCTAATATGTTTTTATTTATAATAAACCATTCCATGACGAATCTTTCTCAATATTCAAGCGTGAAAATTTTGCTCTTTTCCTATCGTGGAGGGCGCATGGGAAAAAAAACAATGGTCAGTGCTGGTTCGAACTCGCAACCTCTCGCATAAAACGCAGCGCTTCAAACCACAGCACCACTGGCGCCTGCCTATCATGAAAACAGTACCTGTAGTCGCTGCTGTGGTCGTAGGCGAAGTGGGGGCAGATGGAGCGCATGCCGAGGTCTGTGCTGCGCGGAGTCGTCTTGCATGCTGGAAATATGGGGGAATCCTCGATGTTAACATCGTAAATCATGTCGCTCCACCTCGTTATCTCGAGGAAGGCTGTCAAGTTGTAGCTATAGAGGTCTCGGGCTTCAGCAAGCTGGGCTGGTAGGTCCGTAGGGTCATCGCACATTGGTACGGGCATGCCAAACACGTTACAGGCAGCAACCACGCACAGTACGACTACTTGGATGAGGTGAACCTGGAACAGACCGAGATACATGGGGATGTAGTGACAGGAAGGTATTTCCAGGTCATAGTACATCGTGCTGATAACGATACAACCGAATCATAGTACATAGTACCGATGAAAATACAACCAGATCATGCCAATTATTATTGCAACCAGTTCTTAGTACCTCATTCCGAACAGGTATCATAACGATATGGATAAAATCATATAGCAATAATAAAACTACAATCACATTACTCCGAGGAAGGTACAATAAGGTGCTAAAAATGTCTTTTGCCATAACAGTAAAGATGTAGATTGGGTGTGTATGGAAGGTACCAGGCAATAGGTTTGCTAATACCCTGTCTCATCATATCCCCCTAACAATTCGACCTAGTCTCATTGTATTCCCCTAACAATTCGACCTAGTCTCATTGTATTCCCCCTAACAATTCGAGCTAGTCTCATTGTATTCCCCTACCAATTCGACCTAGTCTCATTGTATTCCCCCTAACAATTCGAGCTAGTCTCATTGTATTCCCCTAACAATTCGAGCTAGTCTCATTGTATTCCCCCTACCAATTCGACCTAGTCTCATTATATCCCCTACCAATTTGACCTAGTACCATTATATCCCCCTACCAATTTGACCTAGTCTCATATCCCCTACCAACTCGATCTAGTCTCATTATATCCCCCTAACAATTCGACCTAGTCTCATTGTATCCCCTACCAATTCGACCTAGTCTTATTGTATCCCCCCTGCCTATTACCCAAATTTGCCATTGCATCATCACTTGTCACCTCACAAAATAATATTCACGCGTAAAAAAAAATTAACACGCCACCTTGCAGCTGTCATTTTGTCGCGCGTACAATACAAACGATCCAACACCACAGCGCAGCTATAAGCTGCTCACTGTAAACAGATATGTACGGCAGTGCTAACAACGAACAACGCGCCTTTCAATCACAAGGTAGACTGGTACGCTAGTAATGTGTAACCTACATATTATAGCAACAGCACTAATCTCTGCCTTGTCGTCAACAACGAGGTCAATATGTACGGTATGTCGTACAAGGTACCAGCCTGTATACATAGCTATCATATACCCAATTATTCAATGTGGAAGTAAATGTTATTATCGAAAGATAAAGAGTGTCATTGAAATTCTAAATCGTTACATAATACGCTGGTACAGCGCTTGATATAATTCAGCGTAAATATTTTAACATATATATTTTTTCATCAAGGTCGTTTTTAAAACATTAAACATTGGTGTGTTGCCGTTATAGCACTGTTAATAAGTTGTGATGTGTTACATGACTTGCTATTGGAGTTTTACGCGCCGTTTCTCCGATTTTAGTAATTTCGACAGTGGCTGAATACGGATAATTGATTGACAGCATTACATAGTCACGTGACGCGAATGTAGCAGGAAACTTAAGATTTTATAGTAAATCAATATTTCCACCATATATTATAGATTATCAATTTTTCTAGTTTTCTAGTGATGCACATATACTGGCAGTAAAATAACGGAGTTATCAAATTAAATTGCACAGGATAAACTAATAATTATAGCAAAGCTAGCGAAATGAAATAAATATACCGCAACATACCATCTTAAGAACTCCGATATTGCTAGATTCAAGTGCTTTATTACAATAAGGTACTATCGTACAGTATTTATCATGCAATGGTATATTACTTAAGTATTATTATAGATTAACTAGATAGAAAGCAAAAATAAAATTTAGCTACAAGGCTAATAAAGATTAAATGAAATTTACCAGGTGTCGTCCGAATTTATAGTCTTAGGTGGGTTGATATGGAAGTCTATTAGCATAATGCAGATGAGGAAGTTGCTAAAATTTATCAGTAATGATGCTAAAATTAAACCATAACAAAACAGTACCGGATTATGTCGTATAGGCTGCAACGTAAAATTCGCGGCGACAAAGTTTGTATTCCCGCTAGTACAAAGGGCTCACCAAGGGAATCCCCTTGTGTCAATTTAGATAAACTAGTCA
The DNA here is from genome assembly GCA_011762755.2 of Epimenia babai. Classification (NCBI taxonomy): domain Eukaryota; kingdom Metazoa; phylum Mollusca; class Solenogastres; order Cavibelonia; family Epimeniidae; genus Epimenia; species Epimenia babai. Next base: position 7,335 of record WURV02200086.1, read on the forward strand.
TCCAATCGTTGCCTGCGATATCAGAGTTATGGCCAGCTGATATCGTACGGACCAATGGATGCGATAACGTTAGTTTTGAGATCTGTTGATTGGTTGAAGCTTTTTTCATTCAGTAAAACATCGCATCGGCAAATAGCTGGTCTAGTTTATTTATACTACCCTATAAAAATAGTATACAATATTTACGGGAATTAAAAGCGCGCGCTTTACACGTTCGGTTACTATTTAAATAAAAACAATAATTCTGAATCAAATATCGCTAAATAGCATATTATCGCACAAACGCCCCTCAAGGTCAACTGTGTACATATTTTACAGCATAGTATTTAACATGGGTGCGTCTTGACCGCCCTTAAAAGATTCGTGTGTCACATCATACGATGATAATGACAAATAAAATTGATAGCTTCTCGCTTATTCCAGTTCCGGATTCCTAGAAACGCTGCACGTATTTGAGATACTAATGGTAAACATAAGCTGACGAGATAAATTAACGTTGCGGTGAAACTTGTTTTAAATATGAATAAGTGGTAATAAAAATAAAGCATCGCTGTGTAAGACGGTTGCATAAGTATCTTATTAATCTGGCTATAGATTATATATCTCTATCGACGAAATACTTTCAATGGCTAATCCCCACGCAGGCCTTTGTATATAATACACGATGACACAAGATGTTAGGGGATGCAGAAAGTCTAGTTGTAGGAGAACTGGACTTGTTACCGAAATGTCACGGCTTCTACACTCCCTACTGGGTTAACGCTTGATATCTTTCGCGGGTTATCTGCGAAGGTCGAAGGTATTGTATCGGCGCTGATTAACTACCATAAACCGCATCAAGCGCATTTGATTGCCTTCATTGGCTGGTACTTGCGATCTATAAATCTTATAATACATTTACCTTTTCCGATAATCGAACTTACTGATATAGGCCTACATACCAATTTCCTCCCGACCATCTTGCTCGCTTTCTCCTTTAGATGAAAAATGGAAACAGTCTCGGTTATGTCAAGTTACTTTGGATGGTTTCGAACTTTCGCGATCGTGGCGTTAGTGTAGGTCGACGCATCGGAGAGGCTTCTTTATACACTCGCTGGCCCAACGTCTGTCCATCAGCGAAAATAGCCAAGACTTCACCGGGGTATTCCCTTCCCATCACATATAACAGCCACTTCGTTCGTTTACTATATCACTGTTATGGCACCCGATATTCCTATAGCCGTTATAGTATAGCCGATACGTTTCCGTTAATAACGGAATCTACATTATACATATATATAAAACTCGGGGGTCATTACTTATCACCTTAGATGGGAGATGTGATTCCCCTTATCGCTTTATGAAATGGAGACGGGACTTGACGGGACACTACGCGCGCTGGTAACAATCGCAGCCAAGTCTTTACTCATCCCAGTCGTTACTTGATAGTTCAACTCGCGTGTAATCGGAGTGAGTGACTGACGCGAGTTTATTCGCGAGGTAATTTTACCAAGCATTTGCGCCGTTACCGCAGCCATCGCTACAACACACTCCAATGTATTGTCTAATTACTCGCATATCAAACGGGACGCGCCATATGAAACACGGTGAACTCCCGATGTCTCACCCATACGGCACCAATACGGACCCAGAAATACCCGAGTGTTATTCAACACTTGGGATGTTAGTAAATCGGTATTTTATTCTGATCTTGCACGAATATTAGCCTACTGTAATTATTTTATTCAGCCGCCAGAAAATGGCGCCCGGTAATTCCGCACAGAAAAACTTAGCCTTCGGTGGGACCCAAATGCACGACCCCAGATAATCAGTAGGGTGTTTTACCCACTGAGATCTTCGTGTTTTTTATGAATATCACAAAGATTGTCGTGAAAATAGTTACTTGCTAAACACCTTACACTACATTGTGTAGCGCGTGGGTAGGGGTGTGACCTCGGAACGCGGGGGCAGTGAACGGTGGTTCTTTGTAAAAAGTTCCGAAAACGGTTACTTGCTAGATTTTCGTCCTATACTGTGTAACGTGTGGGTGTGGGTGGCCTCGGGGATTGGAATGCCGGGGGCAGCCAACGGTGGTTCTGGGCAATTTTTTAAGCTGTTCAAAACTTGAAGCGCGACTCATGCAAAAAATTATTGTTAAACAGTATATTTACCTTGAGAAAGCGGTGGGGGAGATAAATTGCAGTGTTCGATTACGGGACTGGGAGCGGATTAATTCGCCTTCGATTGGGCTCTAACAGAGATATTATGGTCTCTCTCACGAAATAGGAGGGAACATAGAAAACTGGCTTTATAAACTGTAGTTACATGATGAACTGATTGCCCACTCAGTAAAGGGGTGAATACTTATGAATGTTAGTAGTGTGTACGTATGATAGTTAATGTTGCGTATAATTTTCGTCATATGTATAACTACCAATGATATTATGTATGCTTGTTAATAAAATGTATGTTTGTTTATAAATACGTGTTGATGATATGAAGGATTGTCAGTCTGTGTGGCTGTTGATATGTATGATTGTTAAGGGCATGTGTGATTGTTAATGATATGTATGATTGTTAAGGGCATGTATGATTGTTAATGATATGTATGATTGTTAATGATATATATGATTGTTAATGATATGTATGATTGTTAATGATATGTATGATTGTTAATGGTATGTATGATTGTTACTGGTATGTATGATTGTTAATGGTATGTATGATTGTTAATGGTAAGTATGATTGTTAATGGTATGTATAATTGTTAATGGTATGTATGATTGTTAATGGTATGTATGATTGTTAATGGTATGTATGATTGTTAATGGTATGTATGATTGTTAATGATATGTATGATTGTTGATGGTATGTACGATTGTTAATGATATGTATGATTGTTAATGGTATGTATGATTGTCAATGATATGTATGATTGTTAATGGTATGTATGATTGTTAATGATATGTATGATTGTTAATGATATGTATGATTGTTAATGGTATGTATGATTATTAATGGTATGTATGATTGTTAATGGTATGTATGATTGTTAATGGTATGTATTATTGTTAATGATATGTATGATTGTTAATGATATGTATGATTGTTAATGATATGTATGATTGTTAATGATATGTATGATTGTTAATGATGTATTCGATTATTAATGATATTTTTTCTAAGAATTCGTTGACATTTTTTACTCATTGTGAGTTCTGTGTTTGATTGTGAATGCCAAGCAATACATCTTTTATACGTGGACCCAAGTGGATTAAGTTACACATACTGGAGCGTGTTCTCCCATTTACCACAATAACAGGCATCATTCCAATAAACAGTTCATTTCTTTTAACACTCCATGAGCCACCCGTTATGGGTTTTCATTTTTATATCCGAGCTTGTTATATCACAGCATCATAATGTTCTTATCTAACAGACGTCCGTTCAGACCAAAGCGGCTGCCCGTAACCCGATGAGTACCGTCAATACCTAACACAATTAGACCACGTGGGTAGTATTTTTATTTTTTAATCTATAACAAAGTAATAATAATTATAATAATAATACTATGTAGCAATAAGATGTTGATTTATGCTCCTAGCTGTCGTCCAATCTTCGTCTGGTTTTGCCTCTATGCGATCAGCTTAATACAATGGTTCGCTTTGTCATTGAAATGAATCGAAATTTATTTGTTTAAAGTGTACCTATCAGCAGAGCTGCCAAGCACACTTCACATGAAGCAATCGCCTAACGCTCTAAGACTATAATGTAATTACCTAAATTATATAAAATTAACACCTAACACTATACGGGTAATAGAGATCAATGTTAGGTACGATTATGTACATTTACAGAAATAGATAACAATGTTGAATAATACAGTGGAAAGTAGAACAAATATCGAAAAAAGGAAATCATATGTCATATGTAGGCAAATTCGCCATCAATATGAAGAATTAATGAAAAACAGAAACAGGCAATCTCTCTTTGAAAGTGTTTATTCACGGCAAATTAATAAAGTATTGTTGGGCGATTGAGTGAAAGCAATGCTAAAAAAGTGTGTTTTGAGATCATCTTTTTAATTGGATGACAGTTGTAGATTGTTGAGTGTAGCTTGAGAGTGCATTGAAGAGGCGGGGTGCAGCAGCGTAGAAAGCACGATCCCTGAAATTAGCACGTTTTGTCCTTGGGACTGCAAGCGTAAGGGAGGAAGACGAGCGGGTTGAACGTACAGACGTGTTGATTGAGATTGCCGAGGACAGATAAGAAGGAACCATGCCATGGATACATTTGTAAGTGAGGAAGATTTTGAAGGTTACACTGGACGTGACAGGTAGCCAGTGGAGTGAGCAGAGAACTGGAGTGATGGGGGAGCGGCGGGAG
>WURV02200097.1:0-11699 GCA_011762755.2 Epimenia babai
GCCACAGTTAGTATACTGGTCAGAGCGGGATTTGAACCAGGGACCCCTAGATTCAAAGTCAAACGCTCTAACCACTATGCCAGCTGCCCCCATGTTTCCGGTAACAGTTAATGTTATGAACCAGAACAGATGGCAGTGGAGAGAAGTTGAATAATGTTGACAGCACGATGTTCTCGGTAATGTAACAGTGTGACACAGAGCAGACTTCAGTATGTATAGCACAATTTGTCCTGTCCAGTGACATCACATTGCACAAAGTATACCATGACAGGTTCCCGCAACGTAAGAACGGATGGCCGATGAATCTTCCCAGCTCTCCATATAGCAGGCAAATTGCTAAGATATATACCTGTACGGTATTCAGAATATAAAATAACAGTATTTATTAAAAAGATATTATTAACATTAACCTGTTGATTGCGTGTTCCTGCGGTGCACATGGGCAATCTTGTGTTGTGTGATCATTTCTCTGACACCTCGAACAGAACGCACTTGCATCGATACCTGGCTGACTGTGAATGTAAATTTTCACCTCTTTATCCGCACCCCATCCAAAACAAGATCTTAGGGTTTGCTATAGGAGACTTATCTTTAAAAATCTAATAACATGCAAATACACATGTGACTCCAAAGATATTGTCCTCGTCTAAATAGGTTGACAAAATATCTGATATAATGTGTCAACTCCTGGAATATTTTCAAGTTCTGCTTAAATGAATTCACATTATTTGATATATTTTATGAACTCCTGGGACATCATGTACTGTGTTAATGAATTGACAACATTCCATACACTCTATTCAATCTTGAGATGTTTTCACATTCTGTTTAAAAGAGTTGAGAATATATGATACTCCATATCAACTCCTGAGATATCATGCTCCGTCAAAAGAAGTTGACAATATTTGACAGTTGACAATATTTGACACTCCGTATCAGTTCTGTGATATTGCCATGTTCTGTTTGAATGAGTTGACAATATTTGTCACTCCGTATCAGTTCTGTGATATTGCCATGTTCTGTTTGAATGAGTTGACAATATTTGACAGTTGACAATATTTGACACTCCGTATCAACTCCATGATGCTGCCATGTTCTCCCTAAAAGAGTTGACAATATTTGACATTACGTATCAGCTCCATCATGTTGCAATGTTGTCTAAATGAGTTGACAATATTTGACACGCCATATCAACTCTGTGATATTGCCATGTTCTGTTTGAATGAGTTGACAATATTTGACACTCCGTATCAGCTCTGTGATGTTGCGATGTTCTGTCAAAATGAGTTAACAATATTTGACACTCTATATTATCACCATCTTGGTGTTGCCATGTTCTGTCTAAATAAGTTTACGATAATTGACACTCCGTATCAGCTCTGTGATGCTGCCATGTTCTGTCTAAATAAGTTTACAATATTTGACACTCCGTATCAGCTCTGTGATGTTGCCATGTTCTGTTTGAATGAGTTGACAATATTTGACACTACGTATCAACTCCGTGATGTTGCCATGTTCTGTTTGAATGAGTAGACAATATTTGACACTCCGTATCAGCTCTTTGATGTTGCCATGTTCTGTCTAAATGAGTTGACAATATTTGACACTCCGTATCAGCTCTGTGATATTGCCATGTTCTGTTTGAATGAGTAGGCAATATTTGACACTCTGTATCAGCTCTGTGATGTTGCCATGTTCTGTCTAAATGAGTTAACAATATTTGACACTCCATATTATCACCATCTTGGTGTTGCCATGTTCTGTCTTAATAAGTTTACAATATTTGACACTCCGTATCAACTCTGTGATGTTGCCATGTTTTGTCCAAATGAGTTGACAATATTTGACACTCCATATTATCACCATCTTGGTGTTGCCACGTTCTGTCTAAATGAGTTAACAATAATTGACACTACATATCACCATCTTGGTGTTGCGATGTTCTGTCTCAATGAATTGACAATATTTGACACTCCATATCAGCTCTGTGATGTTGCCATGTTCTGTCTAAAAGAGTTGACATTATTTGACACTGTATCAACTCCATGATGTTGCCACGTTCTGTCTAAATGAAGTGACCATATTTGACACTCCCTATCTACTCCGTGATGTTGCCATGTTCTGTCCAAATGACTTAACAATATTTGACACTCCATATTATCACCATCTTGGTATTGCCATGTTCTGTCTAAATGAGTTAACAATATTTGACACTACATATTATCACCATCTTGGTGTTGCCATGTTCTGTCTAAATGAGTTGACATTATTTGACACTGTATCAACTCCATAATGTTGCCATGTTCTGTCTAATCACTATTAGATCAAATTTCTCATCTTCAGCCCTTCCGTATAAATAATATTCGGGATTGTTCACAGTGTTAGGATATCCTTCCGGAAAACGACGTTAATTTTCAATAAATAATAAAAATAAATAAATAATATATAAAAAGTTTTTAGCAATTCAATGTTCAGCCCACGAATGACTACTTATTTTATTGATGTGTCACTTTCCTGCTATCGGTGACTCCTGTATTCTTTCTCATGTGCTTTGACAAGTACCATGTGACCAAGTAATACGCTGGTAATTTCAACAAATCCATTCCACAGAAACTGTATTGCCATGTAGTGGAGAGATGATCAATAGTAGAACAGAAGCAAAGCTTCATCCATGTTTCTAGATGTCAAAAGGATGCAAGACATCCTAGGTTTTCCAGAAGGACTTAAAGATACTGTTGTCATTCCATCTTAATTTTCCAGATGTAGAAAGAAGCAAGACATCCCAAATTTTCCAGTGAATAAGATGCATTTACCATTGTATCATCTTCATTGTCCACTGGACAATGTCCAGATTAAAAAACAAGATGTTCCATGTATTCCAGGTGTGAATAAGAAGAGATAATCATCGCGGAATCCTTATTTGCAAGATTTAAGTAGTAAGCAAGACGTTCCAGATTTTCCAGATATGACCAACGCGCAATTGTAATCGTCGCTTCCTTTACTTTCCGGATGACCAAAGGAAGCGAGACGTTCCATTTTTTGCAGAGGCGAATAAGAGATAATCTATTCCTGATTTTCCAAATGTAAATAGAAAGACGCAATTCTTCCATACATTTGTCCATGGGAAGATATAATCTTCTGCTCAATAGAAGATAGCCTTATAGCTGTCCAAAGTAAAAAACTGTATTAGTAGTCTGTTTAAACAGATCACTACCTATTCAGTCTTTCTTTAATTTTCCATTATTTTAGGTTTTCTTCCCAAATCTATAATAAAAAAATGAATTTTCAAATTTCAATCTCAACCTTTTCCATAATTGCATGAATCAACGTAAATAATGTTTTAATAGTGACTTCGCTGATGTGAACACTTTATTTTTCTCGTTTCTTACTGAAATAATTGGCAACAATGAACGTATCAATAAATGAACAAATTAACTTATGATTAGTATTATGTCTAGTATTACACCTCCATCATTCAACAACCAGTTTCAATATCTTGTCATCTGTTCGTTGAAATGGATAATCATAGTCAAGTTTGATGTTCAACCAAACCTTCTTAGTTTACATTTGAATACAGCCTTTCCTAATTTATTGTATCTAATTTAAACACAATTTAAATGAGTATATTTGATGCTGCGATGAATATGGGATGTTTATTACAGGATTAAAGCAACTTGCCATAGTGAATGCGCATTTTCCAAGATTTTTTCTATGTCATTTTCTACTGGTACAGCTCTAGACATTTCTATCAGAGCTAGTTGTACCTTCTCATACACATCGACATGCGAGGGTCACTCTTTATACTAATGGTAAACAAAGCATTATTCAATAAACATTCCTTCATAATTGGATAATATCTGATGAGTAAGCAATACTACATAACCATTATTTGTCACAGATTTACTGAACCGTGCAATGTGAGGATTAGGGAGGCGAAAAACTATTGGAAGCTCAGTTTAGTAATAAACAAAGGATATTATATGCAAGTTTCGCAACTTCCACTGATACATCGCTCAAAATCGGGATGTCACCGTTCTTCTACATGTAAATACTGCTACACTGAGATTAGAAAAGAGACTTGATATCAAAATCGCTATTATACCTACATAATTAATAGTGACATTGGCTCAGGAATGTGTTGTGTCCGAGTAAGATACGGGTATTTATAGGGCTAATGGGTTTTACAAACTACAAAGAGTTAATGAAGCGTTTTACTATAAATGCATCAAATATCCATCGTACTTTGAGAAGTCGATTTGAGCTAAGTTTCCGATAAAATATTTATCGGCTAAATATTTCAGATAAAATAATACGTAAAATGCATTCAGCGGCTGAACTAACAGATGCACTTGAATCAAATTTATTTATATTTTACTCTTGGGAACTGTCACATGTCAACATACAGGTAATCATATTCGCAACTAATCAAAAGGGAAGTTCTCCCAGTAGCTGCGAGTACCCTTACATGAATGAAGAATGTCATAAAAAGGAAAGCTTTCATTGGCTGTGATATTTAACCTGTGAATGTTAACCAATGGTTTAGAAGGATTGACATTTGAATGAATACATGGTTGTTTTTTTTTGAATATTGAATAGTAAATAGGCATGTTAAACAGTGCTGTGCAATTTATTACAGGCCAACAAACCTTTTAGCATCCATAGTAGAAAGGGGGAAATTGCTTGAGGCATTCTCCGTTTCAGGGCGAATCATATGCAGAGTTTCTTCAATGACTTTCTTTTCATTCACATTCAAGGTCGTCCAGTTTTTATCAATCAACCGGGCCACAGACGTTAGATCACCCAACCAAAAATTATCTGCATCCGCTGGGTGCGACGTTTGCGATTGCTGGAACTGTGAATGCGATACGAGACTGGTCTCTCGTTTCAGAAGCGGCGAATCTCCCCCCGCGGCGATCGTTTCTTTCTTGATGCTTTGATGATAGTCAAACGACATGTCATTCCCTTGTTGCTGAAGTAAGACCTTGACCGTCTCATCACGCACCCGGGTTGGCAGATGGGCCAATTCACCAATTCTAATCGTCTGGGGATGTTCGGGCGTATCTAGAGTCACAGATTCACTCGGTTTATCTTGTGAAGTTGGTTCTCGCATCCACATGCCAGGAGACTGCTGTGTTTGTCGCGAGGCAATCGCAGAATCTTCGTCTTCATCCAACCTATTTCTCTTTGCGGTAGTAATTTCATAGTCATTATCAGAAGTAACTTTGGGATTTAAACTTAACAACTCTGCCTTAATGTTTTTAACTTCATTCTCCAATTGACACAGCTTACCAAATTCGCGAGCTCTCCTTTCACATTCTTCATCTTTCTCCAAAATATTAAACTTTGTTTTGTTATCGGTGATTACACGGCTGACAGCCGAAGACTTACCACCATGAACATCATTGTTCTTCGGGTAAGTCGTTGAAAATCTACCCTTGCCATTCTGCTTATACACTGAGGTGTTTGTCTTTTCTGAATTTGTTGGCCGATCATCTTTCCCACAATGTCGAGGGTTCACTTTATTTGGATATTTCCGTTTTCCACTGACACCATGTCCCGGATGTATTTTGTGACTTTTGGGTTCAAGAAATTCATTCGGCTGTTTCATTTTGCTGAAATAAGGCTTTTTTCTATCATGCCCAATTTGTTGTTTGCTGATAAATGGCGATGGAGTGTGGTGTTCATGACTGCTATCACAATTATCTATACTGTGTACCTCTTCTCGTATTTTAGATAATAGGCAATTCATTTCTTCCATAGCATCACTGTCCTCCATAGCTGCATCCTGTCTTTGATTTTCTACCGGGTAATGGCCAGAACTTATGCCAGATAGGCTTCGTGATTTTCGCTCTTTGTCTTCCGTGAAGACGTGGATTTTATCTTGATTTTCTTCACGACTGACATCATGAAATCCAGATAAGGGTGTCGCATCCATTTGTGAAACGATTGTAGATGGTGGATTACCGAGATTATTTCGTCTTTTGGTCCTTTGGTCAACATCACCACCAATTCCACGATGGTCAATATTTTGATTCTTCATAAAACCTTGACCTTTCGGAGCATAAGCACCTTTCGGACTGGGTCCCTGTTGCATCCTATCGACTTGCGATTTCCTCGCTACAATTTGAGGATTTCTATGATCCCACACTTTGACTTCGGCGTGTCGTGCATGCTGGCGATTATTTTTATGTGTCTGGCTAATTGTAAATCTTCGTTCATCTTTCTGTTGGTGATTGGACAGAGTCCTATGATCTTTAATATTTGGCGGCAGTTGTCGCTCATTATGGAAGTATCTTCGATGACTAGAACTTGGTATAGTTCCTTTTTTGTCAAATCCATGTGAGGTTTCTCTCTGGGTTGAATTTACGGCATGTCGATCAATAATCCAATTGGCATCCTCAGCTTCTTTGTCATCACTCGCTGAATGGCACTGTTGCGTCTTGAGTAACTCTTCTTCTCCTCGACGTAGCTCTGTTGCCAAATTCTTCAGCTCATCCAGCATTTTTCCATGGCTTGATGCCACGCTCCGTAGATCAATAAAACGCCCTTTATGTCCCGAAGGAAATTTATCCCTTTTGTGTAAAGGCTGTATTTCCTTACTATGCTGAACCGAGTAACTACCCTTGTCAGGGCCTTTGCTATACCTACTAAATCGACTCCCGTGAACAGCAGAACTGTTGTACTTTGGCATCGTTCTTATCGTTAAACTTGTATAGTATATTCTGTGAAAATTCAAATTTACCACATAAAAGATACAATACAAAGACTTAAAACTCGCTTAATATATTTAATATCTGAAAGTAATCATTAACCAAGCTATTTCTTATTTTTACCATCATTAATAACATTATAACAACCCGTTACTTAAGAAAATTCTACTTACATTACACGGTATAAATGGCAACCACTTGCATTTTCATATTGCTGTACATTCTACGTAATATCATGGCCTATCTTCCCTGTGAAATTCTATTAATAGAATTATATAAAATATGAAGTTTCTGTATGCATTATTCATGAATAACATAAAAAGAAATGAACAACACTGTCAATTAAACTGACTATTGGTAACAAATAGCCAATTCAGAACAGTTTCAGTAAAAAAAGCATCAAACCAATATACATTTCTACAGTAATACTTTCATTACACCGATGTTAACACTTCCTAGTTCGGGCTGATGAGTAATGTATGAAAACAAAGAGTTGACTCATACTCTTATCAATAACGGGAATGAAAACACCATTGACTGAATGATAAAAAAGCGGCTGTAATATTGACAGGTAGAATAGTAAGCAGCAAAAATAAGGACTTTTAATAGAAGGACACTTGAATTATGATCGTGTCAGTAGTGCTATAGCTTTTCATGTGAAAGATTTTGGATTCAAATCTATACAAACCAAGTATTTTTCGAATGCCTTCAATAAGAAGAAAATAAGCACAATTTTTGTGCTTGAATATCTAAGATGTCATGGAGTTGGTAACTGTAAAATATGTGTTAAGGATGCAAGAACATAATTTTTATTGTCAGATCTGGGAAGGATATAAGAACATAATTTTTATTGTCAAATGTGTTAAGGATATAAGAACATAATTTTTATTGTCAGATGTGTTAATTATTTAAGAGCATAATCTTTATTGTCAGATGTGTTCAAGTTGACACAATGTTTGATATTCGTCAATGGACATCCTACCAGGGTGAAATATTTGTTAATCAAGGTACTTAAATGTTAGTTATGGGGATTCAGTTCAAGTGAATACAAACCAAAAGTCCTGTCGGATAAAAAAATTACCATGGATGGAATGGATGAAACATAAAATAGCGCACGAGTATGAGTCGAACGATTGAGCTAATGCGGCACTAGACCACCTGCGCCATCAACATTGAATAAGGTGAATAATTCAATTAATTTTTAGTTATTTTTTATGTAAGTTTTAACGTCAACGTGGCTTTCGTTTAAAGAAAACAAGAAAAGCTACACAAACTGACCATTAACCTCTTTTTATCGTAGACAATAAAAATTTATATCATGTTTTACGCATAAAATAGGGATAAACAACGAAGAATTATGTATTTTATCGGGCAAAATAGTAACCTTTAATATGTAAACTTTCTCATATCAATTTAAGTGTGTAATAGTATTCGTGAAACAGATCGAAGGTAATTTACTGAATTCAGCCCAAAATGGTAACTACATACAAGATAGCAAAAGCAAACGTTGAATGCGCTTATTTATGTGACGCAAGGACTTGATTTTGAACGAGACTGGAATGCTAAGAACTATCATTTAATCATCGTAATAAACAGTCAACGAAATCGACGTGAAATAAAACATGCTAGTGAAGGACATATTGCAAGTAGTTTCATTGATATCTCGTCGGATAACTGTTTTGCAATAACAAATATAAAAGTTGGAGAGAAATGCACAGGAAAAAACCTATACCCCTAATGGGACCCTATACCCCTGTGCATTTCTCTCCAACTATTTATAGAACCACATTGGCTATCCTAATTACCATCAAATATAAAGTGGTAGTTTGGAAATGGGTTATCAGTGCGAACGCGTGAGTAGTGTGCGTTAGTTTTATACATCAAAAGCACGGCTTAGTTAGCTACAGAACTGTATTCACAATAAAATATCTACAATAAAGATAATATGGAGTTCATGTGTCATTCCAACATTATTATACACGAAACGGAGACGGTATACGAAGGCTCTTTACATGCGGTTATATGCAGCGTTTCGCTCATTTGCAACCTTTGCGTCATTGTCTATTGTAATCCGATTTCTGAAAGAAATCACTTCTCTCTACCCTTGTTCATTGGGGAATAACACATGCTTTTTTAAATAGCAAGGTGATCACATCTAGTCACTGTATAATGTAGGTGATTTTTAAGGAATAAGTCTTGGTTTTTCTCGAAGAGAGACGTAATCGAGTATATCAACGTTAATATAGGAATGCATTTATATGCCGTGTAAAGGGGTAGAAACCTAGATAATTCTTCAAGCTACGCCAGCCTCCTCAATTTCTTATTGATAAGAATCTCACTCATACCCTCAACGCACACCCCTCAAAATCAGACAATTCTGCCGGTACGGGTTATGCGGAGACGCGGTGGTTTTAATGGGTTACGGATATGTGGTATACTAAAGGCTCCCACCAACGAAGTTGTGCCAGTATGTCCTGCTACGACCCATGTCCGTTCTACATATGCAAATTGCGTTGCAGCAAGTCTCTTGACCGGAACCATCTTATTTGGTGCTTTTGGGTCCTTGACGATTACTCCTCTCTCCAAAACAAAGTTGTACTCAACGGAATAGTTCATGTTCTCGAAGAACTGTTAACTATAATACAGTATGCATTTCATTAATTATATCTTTCGTTTTGCTGTATTCTGCTTAGTATAGTATATTATTGGTAGCCCTACATACAGGTAATGGGATATGTATTCGAATTCGAAAACGTATCTCAGGAGCAAGGATGTGTAATCTACCCCCTACCCCATCCGCCCTTGCAACAGATAGAGAGGGTCTTGGGATAACATGATCATCAACATCAAGGATACGACACATCGATAAGATTCGAATTTCAACAAAATCCATCATAAATAAAGTAATATTTTTCACACACGTAACTAAGCTAATTTCCAATGCGTCTATTTATTCGTGCTCGCTTGGGTGTCGGCAATGCACCTCATGTGCGTTACGACCATGAGAAATATTTTCATGTGGGGAGGAAATGTTAAAGGGATATATACATATAGCCCGCTTGTTCATTTTCGAAAATCTAGAGCCTTGTATTTATGCCGTAAATACGAGTCTGATATTGATTATGACCCAGTCAGGGAGGTACTTTCGCACGTCTCTATCGAGTTTCTAATACTAATAGGCTTTACTAATAGTACATTGACAGCTACTATAATTCATAATATTGTAGTTGTGAATCGTTCCCCCGACGACATTAACATTTTATTTCAAAATATCAAATAACCTTTTGCAGTAGTTTTTTCATCTGACTTAACTGATCACTGGTATTGGGTTAACTTCACTATGGCCTGCATAGAAAATAAATTGTGGCCGTACACAATATTACGGTCTACTAACATTAAATAATGATCACCACAGGATTACTGAGGGTAATGCATACTTTAACAATGAGTTGTAATAAGGATTATCATACAGATCGGGTGCAGGATTTAATTTAATATCGTCTCACCATAACATCTTACGTGGTATGCGGGGCATTCTGTCCTTGAAATATTTTTCATTTTATCTGATAGGGTTATTGGCATCCCACATCTGTCCTACATGAAGTCTAGACTCATGAATTTTGTTGTTCCTTTATCCCTTCATGTCGGGGGCAGCCGGCGTAGTGGTTAGAGCGTTTGACTTTTTGAGTCCAGGCCCGCTCTAACCAGTATACTAACTGTGGCGTTTTTCGGGCTAAAAACGCCTTATACCCCATTGCCCATGGGGGTTTGGGTAGCCCTTGCAGTGTGGTTTGTTGGGGCTTTTTCCCGCTGACGTTTGCTGTGCTTCAGATGCTGTATATGTGCTCTCTATGTCGCTTACCTCCCCGCTATGTCGTCATCTCATTGTAAATAACCATTGACCTTCCATAGACTTACCGGATGTGAGACATATATAGCTCGTATGTAGACATCTGGAACCAGTGGCGTGAATGGAAAAAGGTCAAATGTCTGCCCAGACTCGGTGGGTTTTTCACATTAGCTATTTCCCCCACCAATTAAAGTGAAGCTAATCAAATTGTCGCGTTAACCACATAGGCTAGCTTTGTAAAGGGCCATGAATGAAATTGGCCCACACAACGATTACTTCGGTAATCAGAATATGAATAAATAAACTACTCACAAAGTATCTTAGTCCCTTTAAACGAAACATCATGAATAACGGAACGCACGCATTCGGAACTCTTGATAACGTTAGATCGCTTCGCGGCGGTGCAGCGTATCATAGCTCGAGTCAGCCTCGCGAACAGGTGAAGTTCTTCACACAATCATTCGTACGACGACGACAATGACATGCATGCGTCATAAGAATGCATATGCCATACGTTCCCGCCCGCTTTATTAATCAGCTGCGTTTTGATAGCAAACTAAATACACGTCACGTACGACATGTTCACAGTGGCGTCGTCTTGTTTCGAGCTTTAGGATCGAACGATAATTGTGGTTTTTAATCTTAATGTTTATTGAAAGGCATCACTTATATCGCCACCTTCTCCATTTTCGCATGTAAAATTTCGTTCGTGATTATTTTATTCCGAATTAGCGGGAGTTTAGCTCAGTGTTGTATATTCACGTAAATATTGTTCTCGTTTATTCCGTTTTATCTGTTGTAAATACGTTGTGGCCATCATACATGTAGGCCTATATATATAGTGTTACGCAACATAAAATTCAGACACATTAAGGAATAAAATAAATGTATCAATTAGTGAATAAATATATATATATTTGGTGAAGATTTAGGCTATTTCGTCGCCCAGAACCTTGGATTGATTTATCCCCTCTCTCTCTCTGCCAACTGACAGGTATATACAGTGATTGTATATTTTTCATGTTTTTCTAATATTTCTATCAGGTTAATCCTGATAGTTGGTTAATTGGTTTTGCATGGTGTACTATTTTGCTTTGTCTAGTAATTTATTCTGTAACAAAGTTACATCTGTGGGGATG
>WURV02200108.1:0-11698 GCA_011762755.2 Epimenia babai
TGATATTCTAATGGTCACCGTGGATTCTTCTCATAATTATTGCAGAGAAAATGTTGAAAACGGGAAAACTTTTTTTTGGCAGAAGTTCGGGGCAAGCTTCATTTGACACGATTTCCTAGACGACCGACAGTGACGTCACAGAGCGATGGCGTGACGATGGATTGGTCGGGTGGCGAGTGGCCGAGTCATGATGCGTTGTTTGTGTTGCTCTACAGATCTAACGACACCCTCGACTGGCACTACCTTACACAGGTCGGTGCCGCGAAGAAATGTGATACATATATATATATATATCGTAGTATTTGCACTTTCCCTGAATGCAATTAAGCGAAATACTCACCATATCGTTATAAAAGATGAATAAACCGTAGACGAGTAAATAACAACGCAATCGCTGCGTTGAAGAATCTTTCAAAAACCAGTTACCCTCGTCGACTTCACGCCGAGTTCAGTTTTTTTTTCACGATGATTCCGCTGTTATTCTATCCGCTAATAGTGACCATGTGCTCGGTTGCCAATCACGATACCATAGTAATTCGCTCTTCGACAGACACACATTTCAATGGCTGCTCTCTGTAACTGTATAGGCACTAAAGATATTCGTACACAAAGTATTATTATTGTATTGGGCAAAAGGACCTGAATTCGGCCCGATGAAGTCGTGTCTGATTCTGGTTCATATCGTTGTATAAATGCATCTAGGTGTATAATGCATTGTATATGGGAAGTTTACGCATGGTAGATGCGGTCAAATATCATATTTCAAGAACTATAATGTCTTATCAATTGCGCGCCCACTGCATTGCATTCTGAAATTGCGAGGCCGATAGAAAATGGATTGACTAGACCCGTTCATGCGTAGCGGGTTAGACTGCAACGGACTATTGCTTCCGAGTGGCAGTGATTATCTTCGAAGGTTTTAAACAGTTCTCGTTTTGATTGGCGGCATTGTCAATGCTATTCTAGTAAAGGTGCGTTTGGCATCCATCACATTCAGCTGTGATATACTGTATAGTTTTTGTGTTTGGTGTGCGTGCGGCGCCATCACCGCTCGGTTTTTCGATGACGTTATACGTTGGATATAGTGGGGTTGTCCCACGGCTCTAACTGACGAACGGTGAACTTACGGCGTCGGGAACCAGGTGTTCAACGATGAAATATCTCCACGTATTTAGATTGCAATACTGTGACTTGGTCGGGAAGAATAAGCAGGCACGCCCGTTGTCAATATTTAAGGGTGACAGTCGTCTAATATGTGATATACACTCGAGTTTACTGGCTTCGTGTTTCATAACGCGAACATAATGATATAGCCTCTGCCTTAATTAATGCAATTAAAAAGTACTTTCAGTGCTACCTAATTATTAGTAGTAAATGTCAGTATGACCTTGTTTATCAAATATCGTATAATTATAGACTCGTGCTTAATCTATAAACACCATGTCTAGGGCGCATTTCTACCACAGTACTGCCACTGTTTGAGAATATGGGTCTAGAGATTCTTCAGGGAGATACCGTATAGGCAAGATAGAAATGTTCAACATCGGAATGAGTATAAGTTGTCGATGAGCCGCCGGTGTGAGATGTGAGACTCGCGCAGACTCGGTCTGTGATCGTTAGATAACAACACCCTATATTTACTATTGAACGTATGTGGTGGTGCACACACCGCCCCGGCCAGCTCCCTGGCGGGAACAGTGGAATTCAATAGAACCGTTCGTACGAAGCCATGTGCATCTTACGAGAACTGTTCTTCCTATCTACACAATGACCGTGGGCCTATCGTTTTACAATCTACTTCTGCACTCATGACCCGAAGCGACGCATGTCTTACTCCAAACATGCCCCACTAACAAGTGCTGAATCTTGCCCGGATTTACTTACAGACGAACTGATGCCGAATAATACGAGAAAATGGCGTATTTACTCCTTTATGCGTATATTTCTGGGAGGTTTACGAGAACGATCATATAGTACGGTGTGATGCTCGTGGACGAGGACAACCAGACTATCTACGCTGATTGAGTACAAAAAGTTTGTGTGTAATTTTGTTTCATGGTTTCAGACGGAACATACACGCGTCACGTTTAATAAATCGCTTCACCACACATTCCGGATCTTGGCCGTGACACTTGAGGGTACAGTGGCTGACATGACATTCACATCCAGTTAGTAACATAATACCACACCATTGTGATGGTTACAGCTATGTGTGTATCCAACGTCATCACTAGTCAGCGGTGTATACGTGCGATTCAATTCTTCATACCCGTATTGTACTCGTCACCTATCTCGCCATCAAACTTTGTATGGTTGCTCGCAACTAACTCATCAGTTACCGCTTGCTGCGTACGAAATCCCACATCTCTATGGTTATTGTGATGGTTCATTACACAGCCAATATTGTGAAGGAGTCAATGACCGGAACTGTTGGAATCGTCGCCGCGAGCAAACCGCGAATAAAGCGAAACCGACAGCTCGAGGTGCAGATCACTGAAAGAAACCATACGTTTGTGACAGTCCTCACATTACATCAGGTACAGTACAGGACAGGCCTACAATTCCGCGTTAATCAGAGAATAGCATCCAATTTATGCGAGAGTTCATAACATTCCATTTATCTTAGTAAACAAATCGCGAAACAACTATTTACACAGTATGTACAAAAAAAATGGTTTAACGCAATGATATAATACAGAACAACATTCCATTTACATAGTAAAATTAGGTAGAACATTATATATTAATATATAGATAGATAGTAATAAAAATGTAAAAAGAAACAGTAACTTTCGTTCAAAAGCTTTTTGTTGCCAGCCTAAAAATATAATATACTTTGTTTATAAAAAAATAATTTCATATTATAATGTTTGACACAGTTATAAAAAATATTTAGGGCAAAAATACGACTAGTATGTCATCAAATTCATTTGTCTAATATTTATTTCAAGTCTGTGATATAAGTAGCCGTATTAGTCTTGTAAAGTAGGAAAAAATGCAAGGTAACACCTTTTGAGACTAATTGAATTTATTCAAAAGGTGTTACCCTTAAATTTTTTCTCATATATCCTAAGATTTAGGTCAATTGTGATGAATTAAAACTCCTGAACATAAGTTTTTTGTCAGAATCAAATCGAAAAGAATTTGTTTTGAGAATGAAAACACAATATATTTACTCAAGTATCATTTGAATTTGAAATCAGTTACGCCTAGTGTTAGTAGAGTACTAAAGAGTATACGTCTGTATATTAAAAATCAGTCCAGACAGTTGGGAGATGTATTTTCTAGCCAAGGTTTGTTTACTGACTCTTTAGCGCTGCATTTCAAGACACCTGCGCGCAGTTTAGAGACTAATACGTTTACGTCTATCATTATAGTCAGAGTGTTATGTTACTGTGCTAGATTTATTCTTACGGCCGCATTTCCCGCGATTATCTTTTCCAGTGAATGCGTAATTCTTCATCATATAATTAACAGCCATATAAAACTACTGGAAATGTGATTGAGAAAATTTTCCATTATTGTTCTTTAATATGAAAGAGTTTTCTTCCTACAGTTTTTTATTATAAAATAGACTACAGTTTGATTTGGTTAACGAAACACTGTGGACGCGAGTGATGCGAACACATTGCCGAAAATATATTCTAATGATGAATGTATTACATTGAATAATTGAAAGAAGTGGTCGATTTCATCAGCAGAGACATTTTTATGCTATGTTTTTATCTTGTTTTACATCGCTTTAGTTGTTCTTTTTTCTCACTTTGAAGTCCAGGTTTTTCCGATTTGCGCCCCTCGCGCGAGCTCACTCTATTTAAGATACATGCAGGATTTATTTCTATTTGTTCTTTGCATGACGACTTACGCACGACAATAATATTCTGCGTGGTTGTCTTCTGACGATATGAAGAGATAATCGAGTAACTTTTTCAAAGACGAAAATATATCTAGCGCACGAGCCATTGATTATAAATAATCTTTTTAAGTAACAAAAAGATGCACAAACGCCGAATATGTATGGCCTCGAGTCGACTCCAGTGATTACGTAGATTATTGTAATTCGTAGGGTTAGTTAGGCGGTATGAATGAGGTGTGATCACAGTGAAAATTTTGCAGCCCAACGTTCGCGAGTCAAACGAGACGAACGAGTACGAGCTGAAGGTCTATCGACACAACTGCAACGTGTACCGAGACGTGAAACCGACGTGCAGCGCCGGTTCCGATATCTACACGATCTACGAATCTTTCGACACAGTTATGGAACAGGTAGGCTGATGTCCGTATCACTGTATCGTCGTGCGATGATTGCATATATAGGCTATAATATCTTATTATCGTAGTCAACATGCGCGTACGTGGGAGCGGCATAGCTGACATGGTGAAGCACCAGCATGGGAACCAGCATCACTTATACGATATATAAATGAACCAAGAATAAGAAAGAGGAACATAATTATACTGACAGCCAGACAACGTTATCTTTAAATGGGTTCCTACTCACAGCGGTATACCGGGTAATGAAAATGCTGATTACCTGGCTGAAAAGGGAAGTAGCTGAGCACCAGTCAGTGTCCAACTTATGATATGTGTTGAATAAACGCCGGACCTGCCAAAACACACGCGTGACTGTGGTTATAAAAATAATTATTCTGAGCATTTAATTCAAATAAAAGATATGCGGAACGTGGTCTCACAAGCTGGCCACTGCACCCTATAAACACCTTAACATGGGTGACCATCTCACCCATGTGATATTAACTGGCCACTGCACTCTATTAACACCTTAACATGGGTGACCATCTCACCCATGTGATATTAACTGGGCCACTGCACTCTATAAACACCTTAACATGGGTGATCATCTCACCCATGTGATATTAACTGGGCCACTGCACTCTCTATAAACACCTTAACATGGGTGACCATCTCACCCATGTGATATTAACTGGGCCACTGCACTCTCTATAAAAATTGCGCTGGTTGATTTAGCAAGAAGTAGCTGTCAAATTTATTTGTAAATCGAATTAATATTATATATATATATTCGCTTAGCTATGGGAAGAATAATTTTCGGTTGCAGGTGAATGTAACGTTCGTGAAGCTATGGTACAATACGAACTACGAAATCGTCGTTCGGTACCGACATAGAAGGTACGGGCGAGTAGAGTTTAACACGCCCAGATGTGGAAACGTGCAGAAAATAAGCGATTCCTACAGCTGGTGTTCGGAAGAACGGTCAAATACTGTCGGTCAGTGCGATAAAAATACCGTAAGATGTTAATAGTCTCTTGTGATGACTGTAGGTCATCGTGTGATAAAACTTAGCTCAGGGGTGTGAGTGTATAACGAACACAATGAGCGTGATTTTGTGTCGGTCTGCAATGATTGAACGAGGACGGGTACCCATATATATAATCTAGAATGCAAGATAACAATCCAGCTACATACATATATGTTTAACATTTGTCTTATTACGTATATACCAATTATTCCTCCTGTCTAAACAGACTTCGTACTGTGATAACTTAAAAATATTTTTATCGTAAACATTCGCTCTTCGATTGTCATTGTCATTCCGTTATCGCATCATTTTCGTTTCTTGTGGCGCCAATAAGATTCCGCGAGGAACACGATCGACGCAATTTGGCTCCAGTCCCAGGTTCTGTCAACTGAAGATCGTATCTCGTTAACGGATACAAAGCTTTTATGACTGACATTTTCTTAGAACCCTCCACTTTGTCTTACTTTTCAAATGCACCGACTGAATATTCGGAATCACCACATTCAGCTCTCAGTTTTTTTCAATTCCTTTGTGGCTGTTTGTTCCCATGTCCAAACATACATTGATGGTTTTATTAGGCTTATTTTTATCTCTTCATAGTATATGCATCTATTTATTTATTCTTTATTCATTCCTTATGTTTATTAGGTTTATATGCTCCTATTTAACCGTCCATTTGTTTGTCCCAGCATCCGTCCTCTATTCATTATTCCTATCTTCATCTATTTCTTCATTTATCCGCTCACCCATTCATCCCTACCTTCTTTCGCATCTCCCTCTTTTTTGCGGCTTGTCAGCGAGACACTTATCTTACCACGTATTTTTCCATATATTCTAAAGTCATGCACTCAGGTTTTATACCTTGAAAAACTCGGATGACACGTTTTTTAGTGTCTGAAACAATCGACGCGCGGGTCGCATTCATCACGCACAATCTCACCAAAAACCTCGTCCTCGTGCGCCTCGAGTGGAGGCCGCTTGTCAACCTCTCGGGCGCCGTTTACTCAGTGTCGATGTATGCGCGAGGTCAAGTGCAGACCGTGATTGATATGGTGCCTGCCACACCTACTGGAGTCTCCCTCACCCTCAAAAAAGATCACTCATATAAGCTACTCGTGAGTGCATCTCCCAAGTTCTCGATGTCCGTATGTTATTTCTGGATGATATCATCGTCTCGTATATAGTACCTCGGAGTCCTAGACAGATAAGTGAGTCTCGACTCGCTTTGATTAGAATCTGTTATATGAAACGAAAATACGCGTTCATAAGTTTTGTTTTATCAGATTACATAATGATTTATGCGAGATTACATGATATAATTCCATTTGGAATTAAGTACAATATCCACGGAAGTAACATAACTCAATTGCTATTAGGCTACAGCGGTCGGCAAGTCTGGACATAAAATATCAAGTAGTCCCATTTACCTCACGCCCCAAGACTTCGAGAACTCACTGATAACCTCAGGAAACGCTGACAACTCGACCAAGGCGCATCTTAATGGTGAGTGCCTCATCAGTCGAGCTATCACAGAAATCTATGAAAAATCATGAAGGACATCACGTCAAAAAGAGAAAAGGCGAAGTTTTATTGCTATTTTATTTATTGAAATAAATGTGGGTACTACTTAAGCTGTTACCATGACACTAATCAATAATTCTCAATAGAATATCTAAATAGTAGATATGCTTGAATCGAGCAACCGCTCACACCTCTCACGAGAAGGCGCGCTTCTAATCGCTGCCCTACTAACGCTGAGTGATCGATATATAAACCATTTTAGAGCTATTTCCGCACATGCGTGGCACGCAATTTTTTCGTTCTAACCAATCGACGTCAGTTTTTATGCCACGTGTAGTGATACAGCATTAATGCTTCGTCGATGCGATATCCAGTTGATCTATTTATTTGTGATGCATTTTTTTCGAATTCGCATACATTTGCTCTGTGTGTCAGGGTACTGATAAAACATAACAAAAGCTTCTAAACTTAACACAAGCAGAAATGACTAGCCGATGAGCATGCATTCACCTAATATCACGTCCTCTCAATGGCAGATTCATCGGCCCTTCCCCAGCAGGAAGCGTCCAGTAGCGAGCCGCCGTCTCAAGCGATGCCCGATTGGCTCGTGGCGGTGATGGGTGCTGGTAGCGCCCCCATCATCGCTGCTGTCGTCTTTATTTTATACAAAAAACGCAAGAACTTCAAGAACGTCATTATCACTAAGAATTTCCCTCTCCAATGCAACAACTACATGTACAAAAACAGCGCCTACGCCGGTATGTCCACTCTCCCGGTTTTCTTGTCTGCGATATTCTTCTTGTTTCGGTTTGTCCTGTTTTTTATTGGTTTTTCTTGTATTCGTTTTCTGTTGTCGGTTTTTTTTATGTTTTCGGTTTTTGTTGCTTTCGGTTTTTATTCACAGCGCCGTTGTACCAGGCGTGGGAAAATGTTTAGAGCTAAGAGCCATAATTAAAAAAATTATCAAGCATCCAGAACCATATCACCTCGTGACAATATTCGTCTTTATGAAATAGAGTAATTTCGGACTTTCTCATAATTTGTAATTAAGATCCGGACATTGCATACGTCAAATTTAATTGAGGTGAGCCGCAATCCACTTACTGGTTATACGGTCAATCTATAAAAAACCACATATGCCTATAACATATTGTTTTAATTATAAAAATTCACCCCTATGTAATATTTTTACGTTTAATGCCCGGAAGTGTGTTGTATATGTTAGATTTGTCTCTCCGCGCTTTTTGCTGATGCGCTTTCTGCGTATGATATCCATTGAACGGGGGGGGGGCCTTACCTTCTGATGTGCTTTCATGCATTTGTTAACTCTATAGCCTATTACAAGCACGTAATTTTGCTCGGACTGAGAATTTGACGTCTTACTAGCTTTCAACGGGTTCCAACATTCGACGCTCCTCTAGCTACTTTCCCATTCACCCCCCCCCCCCCACCTGCTAGCGTCCGATCGTATGACACTGACGTAGAGACGTGACTTAAATATCACTCAGAAATAGCCCATAGAAATCTTTACGTAATGAAATAGCGCACACCGCGCCTAACTACTGAAAGGTCATTCATTAAATTTCTGGCGACGTCGTTCTATTTTGGGCATCGCCATAACATAGGTTCTTCGCGATTTCTTAGTGAATATTACAAATCCAATTACAGTTTAATCAACCGGGCCTACGCTCAAATCTAAAATAACACCGTGAATGATTATCCATATCCACAGTTCCGGGCAAGTCGTATTACGCCAATGAATTTGTCTACGTGTCCGATTACTGGGAGATAGACCCGAGTCTACTCGAATTCAGCTGCATTCTCGGCCAAGGCGCTTTCGGGAAAGTGATGACTGCGTTTCTCGCAGATCGCAGAGTGGCCGTCAAAGTCGTCAGAGGTGCGTCTGCAGCAATATCAACTAAAACCCGCGAGTTTGCAATATCATCTGTAGTACATGGGTATACGAGGACTTGTCTTCATCTTTACCTGATCGTTAATCAATACAACCTGCTAACTTTCCTCGTTTTTTTTCTGAAAGTTTTTAGTAAACATTGTTGTTACGTTATTCATATTGGTTGATTGGTTCTTGCCGGTGTTAACAGGACATATTATAAGCTTGTGGGGACGTGAAATTGAAAAAATGTAAAACTTCATTGTCATTGAATACGAATAATCGAGATAGGTAGGGCAAAACACGCTGGTGTCGACGGGCAATAACCGACGACTTTTAATTTGAAGAACATTATCGTATATCGACCTGGGAAAAAGATAAGCACCAGCCAGAATTTTTAGTGTCCAGATACAATGTGTATTTTCAAAATCAAAGAATTTATTAGTGTGTCAAATTTTTAGCTTTTTTGTCCATCTGCCTTATTTCTATGTCATACACATTGTTGCTACATTCTTTGAAAACAAAATGGATACTTTTCAAGCAAAGAATCAGGCTATTTTTGATATTCCTCTCCAGATCAAAACAATAAAGTAATTTAACATTTTAACATGAAAAACACCTAGGAACGAGTTGTCTTTAAGTTCAGACGAGAGAGAGACTATGTTAGTATCGGATGTATCATCCATTATTACTGCCAACAGCATAGTCACATTTTACGCACGAGACGTTGAATTGTCGGTTGCGTTATCCCATTCCACTCTTCATGCAATGCGCGCTCCAATTCAGCTAGTGAGTGTAATAGAGGTCGTTTTTTCTTCACTTGTCTGACCATCACGTCTTTGAGACGACCTGGTGAAGACGAGTTAATTCTGCATTTTGTTCGTTAAGACCATACATTATGTTGTTAAGAATATAGCAACGATGCTTGTCTCGCCTGAGACGTCAGTCATGTAGGTTTTTAAGACATTAGATCAAGCAATTTACCCAAACAATTGACATTCCAAAAATTCAATCTCAAATATAACACATCGTATATGGTCTTGAAGATTTTTAAAATTAGGGTTACTTATGGTTTTTCCATGTGCATACATTTATCTTGAACGCGGTTTGTTATAAACCAGTCTCTCGGTCTGTCATTATTAAGCAGTAACGAGGTAGACGCTAATCTCAACAGACACTCGACACATTTCACGGATCCTTCTAGACACTTAGCACGAGCCGGCGTTTTCGGGATTAGCTCTTTCTACCGTTATGTAATACTAACAGTATGGCCAGTCAGACGCCAGAAGATCGTCCATGCGTATGACGTATTGATCAATTATCTATTTCCGTTCATACTCTACGACCTGATCGAATTCTCGACAGTGGAGATATTCTTTATCCATGGAAGCAATAGGATGTTGGGAGTTTGCCAACAGCAATCGATGTGGAATATTCATCTCTATTAAATCAATCTTTTCATCTATTTCGTCTAACATGAATCCTGACTAATAAAACATACATAGCTGGTACGGAGTAAATACACGTGACGATAAAAGTGTAAACACGTAAACCTCGACACTGCAAACGTAAATTGCGTATGTGTGTGTGTATGTGTGTGTGTATGTGTGTGTGTGTATTATGGTGTAATCGTAAGAGCGGCGTATACTATAGACGTATACTCACTCCGACACGTGTAACCAGATGGTAGGTCGGCTAAACACAGCTGTGAACTATGACTCGTTAAGCACGTCTATATTGATGTGAAAATACCAAGTACGTCGGGCGATGAGCGGAGTCTGGGGACGATCTATTTACGATCGAACGTGCATCACATTCCTTTGTTTGACCTATACGTGCTCTCTACAGGTGTACCACTTGCAGGCGATTCGGGGGGGGGGCTAGTGGTTAGATTGTTGGACTCGAGTGCTGAAATGGCCCGATTCAAGTCGGCGTTCTATCTCGTATTTATATCTGGCGGACACGTGGTAGCTGTGTGGGATTTGCGACCAGTGGGGTGACCGCGTGAATGGACGGAGGTCATCTGCCTTAACAGACCGAGTGGTTTGCACTATTGCGTTACAATGATTTCTCCGCCGTAATAAAATGGGAGGTAGCTATTTTAGTGACATGACTATAAACACAGTCCATCTTTGTAAAGGGCAAACAATGACAGAAGACCACCACCATCACTATCACTACCACCACTATCGGCAAGTGTAGCAGTCGTAGGGGTCAGACGTGTTTAGCTTAGCTCCAGTTTTTTGTTATTTTAGTTTTGTTTTAGTCTTTCTAAGTTAATGAATTTTATACCATTATTTAGAGCTAGATTTCCTGCTTATGGTAATGTAAATATTTTATTTGTACATTTTATACTTTGTAAATTTTTGGTGTTAGAAATTTTATTGATTCATTAATACTCTGTAGACTCAATTTCTCCCTGTAACTACCAAAACTATCACTACCATCACTATCACTACCAAAAACTATCACCACCAAAACTATCACTACCATCACTAACACTATAGTACACCTTGCAGAAGGCGCACCGGTTACCTACAAAGAAGATCTTCTTGCTGAAATATACTTAATGAAGAAATTAGGTTGCCACCCCAATATCGTGTCCCTTGTCGGCGCATGCACACAATCCGAACCCATCGCTCTCGTCATGGAATACGTTCCATACGGCAACCTCCAGACCTTCCTCAAGTGAGTATCGCCTACAGAGACTCGCGAATTAATGAATACCCGGACATCAACCTAGCATACAGCGTAGTGCAAAGACCACCAGTGAATTATTACTGCGTATGCTCTAAAGGTCATTTGTTACCAGAGTGACGTTTTCTATTACATATGTTTAACATTATTTTATGTCATTTTTGAGTTTGTTGGTAATGGTTACCAAATGCAAGGGAGTCTTTTACTCGTTATGCAATCGATTCAAAAGACTGTATGCCATTATACCCATTCCACGAATAGCCACGGTGAATTTTATTACCATTATACCCACTGGAAAATATTCCCAT
>WURV02200119.1:0-11697 GCA_011762755.2 Epimenia babai
CATAGTGCTTATGCGAAAGCTTGTGATCAATAAACCAGTTAGTCTATATAAAAGGTGTTGCCCTTTATCTATATAGTGGCTGCTTAATAGTGCATTTATATCAGTCGACTTTTCGGAAGCGGTCCACGCTCTTGACTCCCGCCTCCGATTTCACGCCATTTCACGCCGTTTAAATTTCGATCTGGTTCTAGATTTTCTCGAACGGGAAATCGGAAGCTTCAACCAATGAACGAATAGTGTGAAGCACGTGACCCTAGCCGTATCCTGCTTTACTTCGTTACAAGATGGCGCTTAAATTGAATTTTACATTATCGGATGAAATACCGAAACTCTTTATTTTATTCGCCACGCTACATCTTTTAAATACTCCCTCGTGCAGTCTGACGGCTTATTTTTTGAGAGACTATGCTACGACTATAGTCGCGGCACTGGCAGGCTAAGCGAGCAAATTTGAATTGTCTTCGTCGTTATTGTCGCTACGGTGATCGGCTATTTTTTAAACTACGTCGTGTCACGTGACGAACGTGTCACGTGAAAGTAGCCACGGAGCGGGAGAGCCAGACGGATCGTGTAAATGACCTTCCGTCTAGAATGCTACACAGACGCGGGAGTCGGATCCGATTAATCGGGCAGATGTAAATCCACTATCAGCAACTGAATTTATGCTTCAATATCAGCCAACGTTATCCCATTGGGCATTGTGTTTAAGGTAAACACGTAACGGCTATACGCGAGTGTCATTTCTGATCATAGGCGATTAACCTTTTGTTTTATGGTTGGGATTTCTTTGTTTTATCAAGAACTTTACAATGGTGACCATATGTGTCGATAGGTTCCGATTAAAATACATTCATGCGTGATTGGCAGATAAACAAGTGTTTTGAATCGTTTCAACCGACAGTGGTCATAAAATCACAAATTCAGAAAATCGATATAATCAGGGTAAGTTTAGAAATTGACGTGTTACGTTGATATTTTTTTTTATTATAATAGGTAGTGATTTACCGTTAAGTGGAAGACCATTTAGCAATCACTAAGTGAGGAGATCATTTGCATCGAAAACATAAACGAAAGATGCCCTGCCTACGATAACCGGGTCTAATAAAAAAAAAATCGAGGGCAGCGAGATACGGTTATTATTCAAGAAGTATCCAAGTGAGCGATAAACAGTCAAGAAACCATCAGACAATATGCTCGCTAACATAGTTATGTTATAAACTGTTGGAAGGAAACGGCACAGAAAAAAAACCTATAGCTCTCATGTGACCATCAGATGTAAATGATTTTAACTGTGCATTTTTTTCGAACTATTCAACGAACCTCATCGGCTAACCCTACTAACACCACGGCGATGAATCCCTTTTCTGACGGAATCATTTGTGGGATTGTGAATTAAAAAAGGCCATTCCTTCATTCCGTAATGATCTATTTTATAAACAAAATATTTTGATCGATAGTGTCAAATGCATTCATGAGGTCAATAAACACCCCACCAGATATTTTTCAACTATCCTTTGCGTTAGTAGTTTCTTCAGTAAGTTGAATTAGTGCTGAATATGTCTAATGTGATGTTTGAAATCCACATTGGCTTTTATACCAAATGTCATTTTATTCAAAATTATATCAGCGACTGTAAAAGGTGCATTTATTTCTTCTTCGAAAATTGTGGAACTTGAGAAACTGGTCTATGATTGATAAAATCACTCGAACATCCCTGATTTGTATGGACGTTGGGTAATTTTGGCGAGTTTTACTTAATCTGGAAAAATACCTGTTCGAAACGTTTGATTGCGAATATAACAAAATGGTTCAGTTATTACATCATTAAAATTTTTGGAAGCGACATATTAACATTATTACACTCAAAAGCTGTTATATTAGAAGAAACGTTCAGGACGTTATGGATTCTACTAGACGTGATCGGTTCTGAAAACGCAGAATTTATATTTGAGTTGACCAGATAAATAAAGATGTTGTATTTGAATTCTATAGTATGGCACAATATGATTTTTGCTGCTTTTCTGAATATTTATATTCGTTTTTATAATAATTTTTGTTAAGATTTTCACTTTATACATAACGTTTAGACAAAAAACTTCGGTATGATGACTTCTTTTTTTCCCCAAGTAGGCATCCTTGGTACCTGGAGTAATACACGGTTTTTAACTTTGTTGGCTGTCAAAGACACTTAAAAATTATGGGTAATACGATTAACTATAAACACAAGGAATACGAGGATAGGAATAGGTAAACTTTGTCTTAGAAACTGAGGCGAGCACGATTTCGATCTATATTTTTAGCACTTATAATGCCTTTGTATATACATTCCGGTTTTGCGCTACCAGTACACGAATAATGACAACCCATAAATATCGGAATATTGCCAAAGATACCATTAAGCATAATTTCACTGAACACAGGGGTGGACAATTCCATACTGTAGATGATGTCTATAAAAATATCCGACTTTTTAGTGATCCGTGTGGCATGATTAATGCAAGTATATAAACCAGTCGTAAATACGTTATCTACAAAAGTGTTACATTCTGATTTTTTTTTAACTTTTCAATGGATCAATATCAAAATCTCCACAAATGTATGTGGTTTTATATTTTTTATTTGGTCTAATATCTCTGAAAAATTATTATTACATAATCCCGGGTCTGTATTAGGTTCCTTGTACACACAGCCTATATTTATAGTATCACGCCACCTTTTTATTTTGTCTACACTAACAGAAATTACCAAATAATGGAATATTACACACCATCCTATCGATCGTCGGAGCCATAGTCCTTCACATTTCCCATGTTGCAAAAATAATTTTACTTTTCGTTTTTGGCTTTTGGTCCCCTTTTTAAATGTTTGAAACGCAGCTCGATTTTTTGCAGTCTAACACTATGGGCATAATTATGTTGGCGAGGTTTATTTAACATTAATACCGCTACATAGAATTGGCAAATTTTCGTCAATAAACGACATCAAGGATGGGTTTATTCCCGGCACAATTGTGATCTATATTAATCTTTATGTCCTTTTGAAACCCATGTACTCTTATTCCGCATACATTGCCAGTCCAAAGCTTACGTAAAATATATGAAACAATCATCGTTATTGTATACAGTATTTATACTCCACACGATGAAGTGTAACACTAAGCCATGCTTAAAACACCTTCTAAAAGTGGAAGGATAACGACGGATTCTTGGCATTTAGAAAACGCAGATGGAATTCCGATTTTCATAATATACTATATGGATTAATCACTGCGTGGCAAGTCATTGTTGGCATGGTCAATCTTCCATGGCTCAAATCCACTCTGGTTTTCTACATAACAAATATCAACAATGGTACGGATATAGATATACAGCGATGTAATCGAACATATTATGCGCCTGTAACATTACTCCGTAAGATCTCAGTTGCATATGCAAATGTGTCTGATGGCACGCCAACCCACCCGAGCTGTTGAAGTAAAATTCACTTCCGAGAGGATGGGTGTTTAACAGAAAATGAAAGAGGAAAAAATTAAGGTAAATATAACCGATGCAATTCCTAGAATTTTAAAATGGTCAGCAAAGAGTTCTCGGAATGTCTTGTCGCCTTTGAGTCAACAAAGTTCGCAGACTGGAAGGTCCCGGGCTTAATATGCGCAGTAAAGTGGGCTTGCTTTTAACACCGTCGAAGATGCGTTCTGCGAGGTTAGTTATTTTCCTTATTGGCCTGTTCTCACCCGGATTCCATTGGGCAGGATCCCATACCGAAAGTGGCTGCGCTACATCGCGAGCGATGGAACGAGGGATCGCGGAAAACCATCTGCGGGAATCGAATGTTATCGGAAGTCGTAGATTATCTCCTGTATGACGATCGGATTGATCACACCCTTTTCATGACTGGGTATGTCGAATGGTCGTATTTTTGAGATTTTATTACAGATTGCCGACGGTGAAACATTGCGAAGCATTAGAGATTACTAGTCAACTAAAGAAATGTTTCATGTCCTACAACGGTTTGACAAAATGGCGTCCTTATTTTTCGGTTTTTACGCTAAGGCTGCCACCGCAATTAGTTACATTTATACGTGCCTCAGCGAGAAACTTACTGAAATATTGCAGTCACATATGGCATTTAGTGATGTACCTCACATGATATTTGTTGTGTGGATGAATGTCGTTTCAATATTGTGTTCTATTTGCATAAAATTGTTAATATTGGGCAAGATAAAAAATGGCTTTCAAACTTAGAAGCCCAATACTCATACATATTTTTCCCGCACAATTACCCCTGCACGGCAATAATTATTATTATCAGCAAGAGTGGCCACTTTTGTAGATACAGACTGAGGAGCTATGGCGCTACAATCACGGATTCAATTGTCCCATTCGGATCCGTCTGTACAAGAAAATCCGTTTCGCTGGTAACATTCGACTTTAACTTGAACGTGTTGCTTCGCATCATTGTAAGAGCCGTCGCGCTTAGGTTTGTTTATCCGCGTTCAAATTTATGAACAAATCAACTTACAGTCTTCTGTTAGTTATCCGACATTCTTCATTCAGTAGCCACACTCATCGTTATGGCATCGTCGCTGGTGGATTTCTCCTTACTTTTAATAACCTTTTAGGAAGGTTGTTATTTTTGGTGGAAAATTCACTGGCTTGCGAACACAACTCCCGAATCTGTATAACCTCCCGCCCTTCACGCCCCCGATTCCATAGGGTGCGTGGTTTGGTAATTATTCTGTACAGTGAGGTAGCGATATATGAGGAGGTGAAGCATCCTGAAGCACAACCGCGGCACAACACATCGGCATTAGAGAGAGGGAGCTTTAAGATAATTACGTTTCCCTTGTCATGCGTTCGACTCTGCGTGATATCGCGTAATGTGTTTACTACTATTTTCTAATTTGTTATAGTACTATCGAAATCACTGAAAGGCACAATCATGTATGAAATGCACTACATTAATTATGCACTACATCATACTTTTGTATGATGCCTATAACTCTGACTCAACAATGTATCAACCACACAACATACTATCCTCATATTTAGCGTCACGTCAAACTCGCATCGTTTATTTTGGTCAATAACACCGTACTGTATATGTTAACTAGTAAACATACGTATACACGACCCGTGTCTTCTAGTTTGGGTGTAACTGGCGATACTATTGGCGACACGCCTGAACTTATGCAAACCCATGTCATGAGCAATCGATTAAAATCGATATACGATGCCGGCTCAAACTGGGGAACGTACAGCCCTGATTCTACCGAGAAGCTGAAAGCCTTTCTAAAGAGCGAATCCTCGGAGGGCAGGTCGCTTGTTTATTAGGTTGTTTATTAGGTATCGTGCCATGCCACATTGAAGTGGTTTTTATCGGGAAATTCTTGTCCTTGTGTCTGTATATTGCAACCACACCATTAGACACTCGGAATCCCAGATTAGTACATGTCGGCTTCCATGCAGTTGGTTCCGCTCCCCCGTATATACGATATATCAGGATGATGTGACATGAAAAATAGAGTTACCCCAAGGAAATGTAGAATATTTGCCGGATGCGCGTGTGGTACTTCATTTTTTATATGTTTTTGTCTGGGTAGTTTACATATAAAATGCGCATTACAGAGTTACCGATCGTAGTTATTTAAGAAGGGGGTCTGGGGGCAGTGAGGGTGGGTGATCGTTTAATTTGGGACCCCGATTATTTTCCCGCTCCAGCCCTAGGGCGTCCTTTAGACCAGGAAGTGCCTTAAACATACGTGTAATACTAAGCTTTGCAATCATGTTTTGTAAGGTAGTTTCCTCTAACCTGGCTGTGGTCATCTCATTATAAATGACCAAAAGAGTATCGTAGACTTGGCTAATTGTTCGACAGATTCAGCCCGCCGTTTTGGACTACTAGCGTAACTAGTAAAAGTCTATTGTTTGATTAGGTGGGTTTTTCACACTCCATGATTTTCAAACACACCCCTGACTAATTCGTGGCGACTACTTATATAGCCTTTACGAACTAAAGAGAATGACATTAACGATTACTTTACACAGGGATTGGCATTTACGATTTTTCCCCATGTTTCTTCGGGTGCATCAGGAGCAGGTATTGTTTGAAGGAAATTCCCTATCCACTACTTCGTCCAAAAGTGGACATGGGTGCACGATTGAGTTACGACACACAGTGCAAACTCGCAGTCAATTTGCCAGCAGCAAAAGATCAGGTAAGGGATAAGTAATTTATAATAATACATATTATCTATGTACCGCTACGGTGGCAGTTAGGGCAGCGGTCAGAGCTTTTGACTTTGACTGCCGAGGCCCCGCTTTGTTTCGCGCTCAAACCAGTATCCTACCTGTGGCGTTTTTCTGCTTGAACCCTTAAACCCACGTGCCCATGGTGGTCTTGATAGCCCTTGCGGTGTGGTTCTGTTAGGGCTTTTGCCTGCTGACGTTTCCTGTGTCTTATATCCTCTATGCATGATCTCTACGTTGCTTATCTTCTAGCAATATCTTCATCTCAATGTGAATAACCATTAACTTTGAGCTTTACTGGAGTGTGCGGCATATATGGCTGATATGCTTTCGGTTAGAACCACTGACGTTAATGGAATCGGTCGATTGTCTGCCCAAACTCGGTGGTTGTTTACACTAGGTGTTTTTCCGCACCTCCTAAGTGAGGCTAATCAAATTTTCGTGCCAACCGCATTGATAGGCCAGCTTTTTATAGAGCGACGGATGGCCTCCGCAACGATAGCCTTGGAACTAAGACAAGTTTTAATACGGACATATATCATATATCTCGCTCAAAACATGGTAACATGCCTAAATATCAGTTCACAGTGTTTGTGATAAAAAACAGCACGAATAAAAATTATAGTCAAGAAAATTAAAACAAAAATGGTCAATAGCAACCACCTAACGCAATAACCCAGGGAAGAAATTTAGAATTGCTGTATGAAAGTAAATACGAAAATACAAAAGTGATACCTTGTTGACTACCTATATAAGGATTAACACAAGCCTTCATATATCAAGTATACTTCATCAGGTGCACTGAGTGGTCAGAGGTGTACATCTTTGTCTTCTTTCCACCCTCGTCGTAGCTTTGATCATGTTCTTCATCGTCTCCTTTGTGATCTTTGTAGTTACAGTGTGATTTTGGTCGAGTATTTAATCTGTGTGCCATAGCGCGCCGGTCGAAGAGGAATCAGCCGAAGTTTCTTAACCTTCCTGTTAGCACCTTTTACATAAACCACTAGGCTACTGACAGCCCGTGAAGGTCTACTGACAGCCCCTGAAGGTCTACAAAGTGCATGCAAATTGGAACAATTAGAGGACTGCCATTTAATCATTCTACAGAAGTTGCATGTAAATCAGACTGGCAGAGATTACAACTAGCAAAGAATGATAATAGTCTAAGAGGGACATCACTAAAATAACCAAACGAAAAGGGTAGCCGCGTTAGTCTTGAGAATAGTAAACATCTAACGGGGAAAGCACCTTTTTAGACTAACTTATATTTCACGAGCTTTCATATATTCTTGACGACTTGATACAGTATATTCTAAAGCTTGTGAAGTAAGCAATAAGTTTGTCGAAAGAGGTGTTGTCCCTTGACTCATTCAGGCAACAAACGGTATTCCCGCCAGTGGTGTGACTGACCGTTTTTGTGTCTGCCACAGACCTCAAATTAGCATTAAGCACGTGCCGTCAATCAAGTTAAGTAGCCTGAAGTATATTCCAAACGTTACATCCGTTACGTAATACTCAACAGGATGTAAAGAAGATTTGCTCCGAAGGTATTCAATGCATCGATAGCGTAACCCAACGGAAAAAACGAATATTGCCGTTTCTGGGCACTCCTTGTACGACATATGACGCTACACGGGTAAGTGCAATTAGCAATGAGTAAAAATTCACACAAAAAAATGCATGTTGAAAAGAGAAAAATTCTGGTCCGTTACATGGAATCTTTCCCTGTGTAGCATCAAGCAAGGAGTTAATTACATATGTTCCTCTAAGAAGCACGAGGATATTTAAAACATGCTGATCCAACTGCAAGTCAAATTCCTGTACAAAACTGGATGACTCGGAGAAACTGACTTTTAGTATAATAATAAAAACGCGCCTTGTCAAATTTCGTCTTAAAAGCCCACTCTTGGTCAGTCTTGTAAAGGGCTGCCTTTGGCATAGACAACGAGTGTGTCAAGTTGCATAGCCCTGCGTGTATAGTGACCTCACGAGGTTTCTAGTGTACAACGAGCACACATGGAAAAATATCCAGCGGTTTTCTATTCTATATCTTATAGGTTCTATCTTTCTTGTTGGAATATAGCGAACGAGTTATATTGCAATAACTTTATTTAGGATCCCATGTATGGTTAATAGGTCGATGTATTATTGTATATTTTACTTATTACGAAACATAAAGCAGTATGATATCAGTCTCTTTATGTATTAGATTGCATCGAAAGATTGTTTATCAGACATGTGCTGAGAATCTCGCATTTTATGCTTATTGGAGAGATAATTTCTTGGCTATACAACATCGTTACTAATCGCTATTGATATCCCAATTATCGCCATGGATTTTATTATTTGGATCGCCGAGTGTCATTCTACTAACACGCGTTTGGTGATATAAAGATCATCCTTCATATACATGATCGATTTTTTTCAGCAATTCGGTATTCACCTCGCGTTTATTCGGCATTCGGTTTACACTTCTCCCATTCTACATTTCAACTGTAGAGGAATGCACAGTAAAAACTAATACCTTTTATGGGGTTTTACTGTGATTCAAAGAACTACATCGCCCACCCCATTGACATCATACATTAGAATTAGATTAGTTCTTTTGCCATGACAATGCTTATTATATACCTACGATAGCTGTTGAAAAATACGACTTAGGTAAAAAAAATTAAGTGCAGCATTTATCGACCAGAATTAACACCTAATAAGGGCGTTCATATGAGGTTGACAACCACTTTTCCCACGTGCCTCGTCCAGATACAAGTCTTCGACACTCGCATACCAGCAGTGAAGTATATCGTGAAGCGATTTCGCAATTAAAGGAAAGGCCTACTCCAGCAATCAGGATAAATGACTTGATTAGAATCATCACAGAGATGTCGTCCGGCTAAGAGTTTTGTGTCCGCAACCAGACGAATATGAGGCAACAGAGAGCCCTCATGACTCCACTATGAAGTCAATCTAAAAAGGCGTGTATTGTTTTTTACTTTTAAAGATGGATACAGCAAGTCATTATGACCGTTTTGTGAGTGTTGCCCTTGTCCAATGTGTTAATGTATATTTGTTATCTTATACAAGAAGCATTACATTATATTGATACCGTTTACTGTGGATCAAGAGAAACGAAACACGGATAGCCCAAATGATACATTTTGCTAGACGTAGTCCGTATATATTCCAGGTGTGCGAATGGACAATATGCCAGCGTTAGGAGGTACGTTATTGCTTGTCATAGAACATGTACGTTATAGTAGCCTATGTTCCTGCTATTGTTGTAATCAGACATATATGCCTATACGTTGTCACAGAAGAGTGTCACAGACTTAGGCTGTTCTCGCTCTCTCGCTTTTCTCGTTGCTGGCAACTTTGGGTTCTTGGGTCCCATCATTTTAATGCTACCCACCGGGTTTTTTATTATGAGATCGCCCTGCGCATGCTCTAATTACACTCTTGTATTAAGTGAGGCATTTGGCGCCTCATAATAAGATTGCCCAGTTGTATCTTCGGTGCGCCTGAGCAAAAGTCAAACAAAACATATAAAACCCGAGAGTTTTGGCTAGTAAGGTAGATTTGGAGAGGCACGTAGTGAGGCAGACACAGATTTAGACACGTAGAGAAAGAACAGAAAAAGAGTTTACCTATTATCTCTGCAAACCCATGCCCACAGCATGTAAATCTAAATTTCACGAATCTACGATAATATCTCTAATCCGACCCTGACCTTGAATCCACAACCACGAAGCGGTGATCTTTTCCTTTAGCTATCGACCATCTATGGTTTTGGACATCGACCTCCGTCGCGATTATTGTGTTTGAAGTGGGTTTAGAGATCCGACAAACCCATTGTCCAGATCTGGAATGTAGCAAAATCTAAAAAAAAAATATTCATTGTATATTCAATTATCTCCCCCGGAAGATATCCAGATGCATTCGTATGTAATTTGCATCCTAAAGGGCAACTTTAGAATTCTTATGTAACCTATTGCACTAATTTAAGAGGCTGTTCCGAAGGTTTGGACAAAGTCTTCAGATTTTGGCCAATCAAAGAAAGAAAAGAGGCTTGATCAATCGGTAGTTCCTCATAAGAAAAATGATGGAAATTTACGGGCAATAATCAAATATAATGTGGTATTTAGAATAATTAACCTAATAATTGCCATTTGTAACATGCATTAAACAAAATATAACATGGCACAGAAATAACGGAACTTTAGAATTAATACTGCAACGAAATAGATTTTTAAGAAATAAGAGATGATAAAAGAGCTTTATTATGTAATTAGGAATTGGTATGATTAAAAAACCTGTTTGCAAGGATTTTATTTTACTCAGATTTATAACAAGTTTATAATCTCCCTCTACAAATAAATCAATGTCTTGATATTAATTTATCGTCGCTGTCTTGCAAAAGATGCTGTAATTTGGCTAGTTTATTCCAACAATGCGTTAGATAAATCTGTTTAGATTACGTAAGAGAGAGGTCCATGTAAACCTTGGCAAACATCACACGATGCACGTCATCAAATACATTTTTTTCATTTTCCGTAAAAATAAAAAAATCCCAAAAGACGAGCTAACTTCGATCTATTATTACTTCCACGTTTTTTTTTCCGTACGCCTAAAATAGATTTTTAATTTACGATTCTCTATGTTGAAGCCTTTTCTAGTTTATCAATGTATCCTGTGATAAAACCGCCAGATACTTGTTTTTCAGAATATTTGCACATTCAAACAGACGTTTTGATTGCAGGAATGGGCGTTGCCGTCGACGAAACGAGTTTATCTCCTCTGTATCGAAGTAAACATGCGCAATTGACTTTTCTTTTTTTCCTTTACTTAACCAAGACATCGATGTAGAAATTGCGAGTAACCTCGTGATATGATTAAAGTCGTGGTTTTATGGAATATAAATGAAATATAACTCTGCAACTATTGACTTGTTCTGTTGGATATGACATTAACCGGAAGTTTATGCAAAATAGTCGCACTAAAACAGTGTATTTCTTATTGTAAAAAACAAACATCCCTCCCAGGGATTGTCACAGTTATAATTACTTTTGTGTTCCTAAAATCAGGGGGTCGCCTTATAAGTGAGTCGCCTTATAAGCGAGTATATACGGTATGTCTCTAAAAATAGATGCCTGTATGCCTTCTGCGCCGAAACTCGCATTACTCTATTGGGTGCGTTGTCTTTTGAACGTCCTCCGCGTCAGTGTAAACATACATCATGCTAAAATACAGATTTAGTGTAGTTAGTGTGCTTAATGATCAAGATCAAATAATAATAATAAATAATAATAAATATTAGGAATTTATATACGCATGCTCACAGGGTGGTCCACGGTGGGTTGAAAGTAGCATCTAATCCAAAAAAAAATGAAGTTACAGTTACAATTCATATTGTGCAAACAGATATGACTTAAGCATAGTTTTAAATATATTGCTG
>WURV02200130.1:0-11696 GCA_011762755.2 Epimenia babai
TGATGGTGTTTTATAACAATCTGATAGAAATGACATTTATCATAGAAAAGCCGATCAAGAGGAAGTTTTTTTTTTTGGGGGGGGGGGCAGTGTGATGGTTAGGTCGTTGGAATTTAAACCCAGAAGACCATGATTCTATCCCCAGTCAGTGGGTTTCAACCCTGGTTTCAGCAAGTGTCAACCAGAACCAGAGCTGTGATCACCATTTACAACAGCCAGTGAGAACCCCGTCTCTAGTTATAAATAGAGAGCGGCAGTTAGCACTATTTACTCACAACATGATTACTTTATAACAAGCACAAAATTATAATACGCTAAATATATTACAAATATAAGTTTAACTTATAGCAACACACTAGCGTGACATTTTGGTGTATTTTCCGCTTGCTCTGAAAAAATTATATTTTTAGGCATTTTCAAATGTTTAGGCTGCATATGTGTATTGTAGGTATGAATTACTATCACCTGATAGTGTCGTGTAAGAAATCCCATGCTTCCTGACTGTCACACATGACCGAGTAATAATCATCCTGTCTGATGTTGCAACATGGCGGCTGGCAGTCGACGATGTCACACAGCAAGTGATATGACTCTTCAGCTGACTTCATACTCGTGGTTTTCTAACAACAGAAAACAAATTATCAAGATGATGTCGACGACACTTTACAATGTCACTAGCTAAAAACATGATGCAGGTATGTGCAATTTGAGGAGTACTGCACTGCCTAGTGGTGGTTTTACACTTGTATAAACCTGTATTTAACTTAAGAAAACATGAGCAACTCCATACACCAGATTGACAGATTTATTAACTTACTAATTTTTTGTTGTATTTTTGATTTCATAATAATAGTAACAGTATGATATTAATGTTTCAGTTGCTCGTGTTGTCAAATCATTTTTAGAAAATGTGCAATAATTTTTGTCTAAATTTTCAGGAAATGTGCATATCTCCTGGTTTATTTCAGGAAATTTGCAAATCTCCTGATTGAACCAGGAAATATGCAAGTTTCCTGAAATGAATCAGGAAATATGCACATTTACTGAAATTGTACATTTACTGTAACATATATACATGTAAACATCAAAATTATTATAAAATTACATAATGGCACACGTAGGATGTTAGGAGTAACACATTCAATCATAGAGAAGGGAAATCTCACATGCAAAGTATAGACAAATATTGTAATATAAAGTTGTAACAGAAATAGCTATGTAAAATGAGTTAGTGATAAAGGAATTTTCTTTTTCAACTTTGATTGGATTATTTTCCTGTCATGTAATTTACGATGGTCTATTGGCAACTGGTTCAAGTTTTGCGGCAAAAATGAGAATTGTCAATGTCCTGAGCGCCATTCCATTTTGAAGTACTTTTATATATATAGCACCAGACTGCCGAGTGTGGTATGATGTACAGCTGATTCTAATAAATTATCAGAGATAATTTAGAGCAAATTTATAGATGCAATGAAAAATCATCGGCATTTTATTCATATGAGAATGCAAATTTACACTACACGCACAAATAACACTGAGGAATTGAATTACGTAGCTCCCTTGCTGATAAAATATTTTTCAGGGACAATTCATAATATGGTCAAACGACGCTGTGTTGGACAAACAGAATTTACGTACATAACAATTTTGTCTAACTTAGTACCATTTATAATGACTACACCATAAGTCATGAAATCCATTTGATAACCACAATCCAGCTATCCATCTCTCCTCTCCCCCGACTGCTGTAATAAGGATACACCGCGATTAACCCTTCTCTCTATAATTCCCCGGCTTTCCCCCATCCCTCTTTCTCCCTTAACCAGCTTACTCGTGGATGCATATTTACTCACTCCCAACCATGCTTCCACCGAACGACCTTGAAGCTCATTGAAGAAATCGAGCTCCTCTGAGCGCACAGCATCTCCAATAGCACAGAAGTCATATGTGGCTAAGGGTAAAACCACAGACAGAAATAACCTTTCTAAGGATAGCAATAAAATCTTCTGTATTGCAATATTGTTAACAACTCTGCAACAGGCTGCTATTCCCTTGCTCCTCAGAATTTTAAGGTGACCACGTAAACCACCCTTTATATGGAATACCACTTCCAAATATTTGAACTCTGATACAAAAGTTAAATTGTTACCATTGTACACTACTTGTTCACTATATATATATATATATATATATATATATATATATACACTCAAGTCACACGGCAAAGCTTAAGACAAAGTGTTTTTGAATACATTTTTGAAGAACCAAATGATAGGCAAATAATTTCCTCCCTTTAAGCCAATGACAAGTAATGGGAAAGATCTGAATCAGACCACACAATGGAAAACTTAGGATAAGTGGCAAATTTCTATGCAAAATGGCCAGACGTAGAATTTGTTAAATATTATATGCATCTGTATATGACTACCTCCCTTTGGTTCAATTACAAATCTTAGAACACTGATCCACAAATAT
Organism: Epimenia babai; assembly: GCA_011762755.2. NCBI lineage: Eukaryota > Metazoa > Mollusca > Solenogastres > Cavibelonia > Epimeniidae > Epimenia > Epimenia babai. The sequence continues at coordinate 2,476 of WURV02200130.1, forward strand.
CTCTATGACATACAGGTTAGAGGAAAAAAATTTTAAGTCGAGAGAGCTCATTTCAAGATGACAGATGGAAGGATGGAATGGACAATCAACGAAGTTTAATAAAAATCAAAGTTTACAGGTGAAACACATCCAATGTAATTGCACGCACGCACACACGCACGCACACACGCACGCACACACACACGCACACACACACACACACTGTGGGAAAGACTGTTGATGAACATCCATACATTCTCTCTCCCACAGTAAATATCCCATAGTACAATAATTAGATGTTCACAAGAACTGAATAAAACACAATTTAACTTCATATTGCATGAGATTTATTCACTTCTCTGTGGCTGACCTGTATATGGCGGATTAGAGTCCGCATCAGAGATGGGGCTACAGATGCATGGGGAAGACTGGTCCTCACTGCATTGATGGCATCGTCACAATCATCTGAGCAGTCAAGTATGATCTCGGTGAAATTCTCCGTGCTGCTACAGCAAATCGCCCGCCTTGACAGCTGCCAAGAGATGCACTTGGACAGAATTATTATTTCATTAAATAATAAACACAAATATCCCGTAATACAAAAAATACATGTTATAAAAACATGTTTAAGATTGTTGAATATATGTCTAATACTGGTGGATATAATTCTAAGACTGGTGAATATATGTGTAAGACTGGTGAATATATGTCTAAGACTGGTGAATATATGTCTAAGACTGGTGAATATATGTCTAAGACTGGTGAATATATGTCAGACTGGTGAATATATGTCAAAGACAAGTAAATATATGTCAGACTGGTGAATATATGTCTAAGAACGGTGAATATATGTTTCCAGAGTAATATGCCCATATATTTAATATATATAATGCAAACATTTTATACATGATATGTAAAAATCAATTTCATTATCTGCACATTAAAAGAGACAGGTGACTCCATCTTAACAATAAACAAAACACCCATAATGTCCATCATTGTATCTACTAAGTGGGAAGCAAGCTCTATCGACATATCTACAGACTCACATGATGGTGATGATATGGCTGATGCTGAAGGTAATACTCTGGCCAATTCTTTCCAAAGCTTTCATCCACCTGTGGTCCAAATATGAGTTATCCATCGCAATTATACATTTAGTAAAACACTATACTATATAAACTTACTTGGAAGAAATAAGACACCAAAGAAGCATAAAGAAGTATTTAGTCAAATAAAATATTACTTCATCAAAACCACATGAAATTTCCAATAACGAACTACACTACAAATCTTTTTCTACATTCAAGAATGAAAAGTTTGTGAGAATTACAAGTCGCAACCTCTCACATGAAAAGCCATGCTTCTAACCACTGGCAGATACAACAATGTGTTCACTATTTGTATGTTCATGTACAAAAATGGAATTATACACAAATCATTCCCAATATTCTCAACCTGAAACTCTCGCTTCATTTCATATTCGAGTGATCATGTGCTCGATTTAGACCCTTGAATGTTCGCAGAAGAGATATCATCTGCAACCACTAGGCTACAAGCACTGATATGGTGACTGGGCAACCTCTGATACAATAGTGGAGAACAATTTATAAACAAATAGTAATTTATTATGTTACTATAACGAAATCTACCTTCCAGTCTAAATGCAAACAAGAGGCCAAAAGACTGCAAAATAATCTAATTAACTGAACTCATGAAAAGTAATGCAACAGACAATTGGAATGCATTATATAAGAAATTGTAATAAATGTTGAGATCTATTGAATATTTATGTGCTGGGCATAAGATGTCATCAAAAAATGAATAAATAATATGACTTGTTAACAAAGGATAATTACCTTAAATGAACCATGCATGTTGTCGCGTTTCGGTTTCATATACCGCAGCAGTGTGTTAGACTGTGGGGAGAATGTGAGATGGGTGCGTACCTTCTTCTTTGGTGTTGAGAGTTCCGGTTTGAAACTTTGCTTGAGCCATGTATTAGTTTCACCGGGAGAGTTTCCTATATCTGAATTACCCTGATCCTTGGCCTGCCTAACCTTGTCTGATGTCACTAATTGCCGATTCACTGAATCCGGATCGCCATTAACCAAAGGAATTCCCGTTTTACTCGAATTTTTTTTCTTACTTTGACAGCACATGCATGATGTCCTGCGACGTTTTGAGGGTGTCCTAAGTTTTGATTTGGACGGAGTAAAATACTTTTTGAGAATTTTCTCTTTATAATACACATTTGATGACCTTGTCTGCGCTCTTGTCCTGTACTTATGTGAAGATGTCTTTTTAATTACTTTAGATTGACTGTGACTATTAGTTAAATCTGATAAAGCTGTCAAATCTAGATCCAGCTTCCTTTTTATGGATGAGCGTACAGACGGTTGCTGTTTCTCTAGTGAAGCCGGCGTAGAGAGTTCAGTAATGATATCTACGTGCATGTTGTCAGGGAGAGATGTAGACAGGTGATCGTAAACAGGTGATGGGATGGAAAACTTGTCAGTTTTACCACTCACGCCCTGAAAATACCAAATGAGCATTTGACCACAGGAAAAAATCTTATCCACATCTAACCATTATGTGGCAATACAATACATGGGGGATGATGCTTTTGCTCCAGACCACGTAGAAGTATGAAAATTTAATTACATAAAATGCATGAATAAATAGTAGCGTATAATTATACAATGTAATTCCGTACTCAAATAACAAAAGCAAGCTCATGTTTTTTTAACATTATGCAGAAGATACACACAATTAATACGAGGTATATAATTAAAAGCACATATGGTAGTATGCACATATGGTTCACAGGCTCACTAAGAATGACTCAATATCTGCCAAATGGCAGACCTCTGCAATAAGCATTTCAAGAGAAGATTGAAATATTCATTTATTACGAGATATACACAAGATTATAATGCATTTCTGGAAAATATAGTCACCATGTTGTAATCATCTAAACAATACTAATACAAAATAGGGTTAGATATGCTACTAGCAAGTTTATCACAGTACAATGGTCTACCATGCTTCAATATATACCACGGTACATGAGTGTACCATGTTATACTGGTGTACCGCAACGCGATCCAAATATCTATCAATGTTAAAATTATTAGCTAACAGTGATAGAAATAATAATTCTATTACATATATTCACTGTAAAAATATATGGGCATATGTGACCCGTTGTCTTTTGGCAGTGTTTCTCGCACAAGCATTAACGGACGCACCTTAATGATGAATTCTGCTATATATTCAGGCTTGAGACATGGTACTTTATCACCCAACAGTGCGGTCACATGGTGTCTGTTGACATTGTCCACAAAGATGTGGGTGATACTAGCCCCATTAACCTTGGCTGCATCGAGGGGCGTTGACACCGATACAATTTTTCCTTGTCCAAGTAGAATCAGTCTGAAAATAACACCCGATGGAAAAAATTATCTCTATCTGGGAAATACTGGACTGACACTGTCACCACCATAATTCTACAGGCTGTCCATAAAGTAATATACCAATCAGATTATAGAATATGATCAGTTAAAGTAATAATATAGATAATATGTAGTCATTACCATAACAAAAAGAAGTGTTTTACCAATCAGTACAATAGCATGCATGCAGGTGTGTTACTTAAAGAAAATTCTGTATATGGTTGGTTTTAACCCCAAAAAATCATGTCAAGGGTAAGAAGGAACACATAGTCCTTGTAAGTTGCTAGATTATTTTAATATGTGTTTTAATTAAATCAGATTTAATTCATAGAAATCGTTTTGCGGTAACCAAGCAATGGAATGAACGCTGATATAAAAAGTGTGATCAATGCCATGAACAATATTTTTTCCTAATTTCTTTCTAGGCCTTATATTTACATGAGTATACTATGGACAATGTCACATTGCATTTATCTTGAATAAACTATAAAAGAAAACGAAATATCTTAGAGCTATTTATTTAAACGGAAAAAGCTCATTCTATTGATCATTGTCTTCTAAATGACATGGTCAATGTTATCGTACGTACCTTTTATACACGGTGCGAGCCTCTCCCTGTAACATCATAACAACGCGCCACTCGTGGAACATTCCAGTCTCTCTCACTCGCCATTTGCGTGGCGAGATAAACTGCTTCAGGTGGATCTTGTATCTCTCCGCCCAGAACTTACTCCACTCATACCCCGTCTCAGGCAGCCATCGCCCAGCGCAGCAACTCTCCTCGATATAGTCCGGAACGAGCACGTATTTACCTGGAGCAAGTTTTGAGAATGGGCGATGAAAAAATTAGACATGAATGCATACGCAATAATGTCCAGAGATAAAAACACGCATAGAAAAATATTAGGATGAGAATCAACCTTAATCAATAAAAGTTTTACAAATAAAGTGAACATTTTGTATTCACAGCAATTCCGTAATAAGATAAGATTTTCTTTATTTCGCAATCACATTTTACAACAATGACATATTTACAGTAACATACAGTAATGTACTTGACATGTAATGTAACACACAATAGTGTATAATAATCTATCATACGACATATATAAGTATTAAATATCATATATACATATATATTGTTCCATAAGTATGTGACAAAGCATTATGCATAAATTAACATGCTGGCGTACTTTATGACTATATCCAACTACAGTTGGAGCATGAGTAAAAATGAAATTTATTGGATTAAACTGTATACGCAATTGACATATGTGGAATCTCAAAATAAAAATCCTTTACTTGTAATGTAATCCTTAATTTACTTAATTATGTACGCGGGAGTTTGTATGATATATAGAATTGTGTTACAATATTCAATGGGAATAGAATTCATCAGGAATGAAATATTGATTATAGGGAATTGTTAGAGAATGGGAACAGATTATAGAAGAGATTAAAATAGGTACAGAAAGAAGCAAATTTCCAAGATGGACAAAGCAGTTACAAATAAAAATGAATTAGGGAAAAAACAATTTGTTGGTTTATTAGCTGTGATCGATAACTAAGTACAATTTGACTTAACTCTTCAACGTGCTAATACTGGTAGATTGTTTATGACTACTGACACATATATTCACTCTACGAGTCTGACCCAAACCCCAAACAAATCAAAAACAGTAGTCATGTATGGTAAAACAATACTTAGATAAAAGTGGTATTCCTCAATAAAAATTGGAGAGAAATGCACAGGAAAAACCTATACCCCTGTTGGGACACGAACCCATGACCTCCAGATAACCGGTTCGTGTCCCATCCGGGGTATAGGTTTTTCCTGTGCATTTCTCTCCAGCTATTTATAGAACCACATTGGCTATCCTAATTACCATTCAATAATAATGTAAACTTTAATAAAAACTAAGCAAAACACGGGTGGTGAGATTATCAGAGATACTTTTACTATGTTAAACATGGCAACAAAATGAATGCAAGATTACCCGAATTAAGTGACATCAAGATGTGTATGACATACGCATATAACATTCGTACATTCACACAAGGTCTCAAAGGGCCAGGTAAATTTTGTCATGTAGCAAAAACAAAGTGTTAATACAAAAACTGTATGACGACAGTGATAAACAATATCAAGGAAAAACACAAGAATTACATATGGCAACGTTGAAAGGATATACTTGGTAATGTATACACTGTACAGTACACACATGCATGTTATAAACTATAATAGCAATAGGGTGTTGCAATCAGTAATATAATGTTTTAGACACTAAATATGATAAAATCTATACGATGGGGTGTCCTACCTGTAACGCAGGCCGAGAGATACTTCTCACTACGAATAATATCGCCACACACGAGATGGGTACATGCTCGAGAGAAATACTACATCATACAGGAAAATAGAATATTAAGATCTTGGCATGAATCATCACTCAAATATGATAATAAAATTATTCATATATGATAAGTATTCACACGAGACTAATCAAACAACAAATTCTATTAAATATGAATAGGAATAAGCTCAACCCAGGGACATAGGAACAATGTCCACCAATAGTTGGGCTCTGCAACAAATTGAGTTCATGAAAATTTTTCAAGGGAAGATACACACAGCAGAAATTATGATGTAAAAGTTTCTGCAAATGCATTGTTTTTACAAATATAAATCTATCTAAAAGTTGTATAATGCATTATCATTATCAGAGATATGTATACAACCAACCTTATTGTCGATATATTTGCCCTTGAGTTCATAGATTTTAGAAGCAAGGTCACTGCGTTGTTTGCTTGGAATTCCAGACATCATGAAATATTTGGTTTGAGAAGATGACCCCATTACCTGTGTAGTCACATTAGTATGAACATTGTACATAAAAACATGACTCATAATAATAACTTAAAAGATATTTATTAAACAAAATAACTTACTTAATTTGAGGTACACAAGCATTCATAAATATTGAAATCTGAATTCATTAAAAAAGTTAATCGTATATATAAGAGTTCACTTCAAGATAAGTCATCAACAAATATATCTACAAAATATCGACACAAATCAACTATTACACTACTACTGTTTTAACCCTATACATTAAATAATTATGACACAATGAATAAATTTGTGTTTTAAAAAATTTCTCTTAGTCTTGCTGCTACCTTCTCTTTCTTGCTATGAATAAATTCAAGCTCATCAACTTTGTACATACTCATGTTATGAACTTAAAATATCCGAACCTGTATTATGTGACTGCCATGACACTTTTAATTCTAACTTTACTTTCAACATCAAGATAGTCTGCAGGAAAATATGACATGTCATCCTAGTGAGACGGCGCAACTCAAGCAATAGCAATACATAGCAATAAACTCGGAGTGAATTGAAAAATTGAATACTCAAACAATTATAAGAGCATTATATATTATAATATTGTGATCTATTTCGTGCTCACTGTAAATGTACAGAATTGTATCTAACATTGATTGTATTACCTGTATACTATTAGGTATTAATTTTATATAATTTAAGTAATTATATTATATTCTTAGACCATTAGGCTATTGTTTTATGAGAAGTGGTTGACAGCACAGCTAATAAGTACACTTCAATCAAATGAATTTCATTTCAATTTCATTTTATTATAAAAATTCAATCAAATACTTAAAATAATTTTAAAATTCCATTACAGCATAAAATGCCAAAAATAAAAAACACTTGAAATCAACAAAGACAAAATACAACATCGAACAAGATACATAATGAAACATCAAACAACATAAGTCATATACTACACTATTAGGTACATTATGGGTAAGGTTATTGATAAAATTATGAATGTAATTTGGAGTCGAGTTATAGTGATAATGATAATATCTATAATATTTGTACAGAGCTTCATCCAATGAATATACATGTGATTGATATATTTGGAATTATTGTAATGTTTGAGATACTCATTATAGAGACACCCATACCCTAGTCCTATTATTTTAAGTGTTGTCATTTGTTACAATTTAATTTGTTCAGGACTCTTCAAGAAAATTTTATAAATTTAAGACCAAGTGGTTAGGTCCGAACGTACCCCTAAAATCAATTAGAATACCATCCTAAACTAGTTAACGCCCAATTCAATTTTTGTTTCTTGTTTTTGGCAGTACCATAGTAATTGTCAATTACCATTATGTGGCTATAATATCGCTTACCCACCGAGTCTGGCACCTCATTATACACACCATTATCTATCACACTGACCACCCAATCATCAAAAGTGCCACAGACTACTTCATCCACTAACCGCAACTACCATCATTTTATACTCACACATTAAAGATGTTGACTGGAAAATGTCAAGGATCATTCGAGTAAATATATACCATCGCGTGACTAGGCATCAATCAAAACCCACCCAAATATAAACAAATTATACATACAACATGACTTGACTAATTAACTTTCTACTCTTCTAGACATCAATTTTACTCTTTGATAACTGTAACAAAGTGTACTCTTTTATTGTTAGCTTGTCCGTAGCTGAAAACTGAAAACTGAACAAACCCAATTTTGTAAACTTGCATACGTGCTTTGTGCGACCGTGCGAACCACTGTTGACTTACGCCGTTTCAGTTCGACTTTTGGCACTTGATCACGATATAGCAGTCCTTTGTTTTTCTCACTATTTCCTTATACAATTCGATCTGTCCAACTTCCTGCCCATATCAATCTGAATTTTCTGCCTGGCGTTTCATTTCTAAGTTTTTGTAAAATACTTGATCCAACCAGGTCTTCCATATCCATTTTCCAACCGTGTGCGCACTTCCGGTACGAAGGCCGCAAACCTTCGGAGTGTTCAGAAATCAGTGTCGTCAAACTCTTCCCAAAAGCCTTACCCGAGAACCGCCGTCAAGAGAGCCTACAATATTTCTGGACCACTTTTCGAGTAAAACTATGCTAACGGACACCACGTCCGTCATTACACTTCTCTCAACAGCGACGTTTACGCTTATTTTATTGCGTACGTGACGGATTAAGATAAAATTATACAAGAGGGCAGAGGCCCCGAGACGCTCATCTGAATATTACAATCGATAAAAAAATAAATAAAACAACAAACAAGAAATATGCAGATTGAAAGATCGTGAAAGAAGCCTTAAGAAGCTTCAATTAAATATGAACGTCCTATGATGATGGTCAAAGATGCCTCAAAACACTTCTGGCTATTTAAAAAAATCAAAATTATTCCAGCATTCGGGGATAATTTACTTGCTGGGATCATGGCAAAGAAGTCAACCGGTGGGGGGGTTTAGAAATCCCTACCTTTCGGTTACGAGTCCTATTCTCCTACCACTCGACTAAATGCTTCCCCTTCCCAGGCCAAGTACCTGGGTATTACTATTAATAAAAAAAACTCCAGTAGAAACCACATACAGACTGTGTCATTACAAAGACCAACAACTCTACGCGTGCCTTCCTGCAACGTAACCTCCGTGGGTGTTCATCAGAGGTCAAGGCCCAATGTTATAAAACATACACAAGACCAATCCTGGAGGATGGTTCAAAAGCATGGAACCCTCATACGCATCGAAGTGCCACCATCGTGGACAGACTCAAGGCTGCCCAAAATAGACGTGTTTGTTAGATTCACCTGCAGCAACTGATTCGCTGCAGTAGCGTATCAGAAATAAGGGTGCGGTTGGGCTGGGAGACACTCCAGGAACGACGTGCCCGTGCTCGTGTTACAATGATGTACAATATATTGCACGGCAACATCA
>WURV02200141.1:0-11696 GCA_011762755.2 Epimenia babai
ATCTCGATAATTGAGTCTCTAGATTTCTGGGGAGAATGTAGTGTGTATATTTTCTGATGCGCAGCCACAATTATTGCAGATCTTCGAAATCATGTTTAAAATCAAAAGCATTACACATACTGTACATATTTGATTGGCGATTAATTCTCGTGATATGCGAGTGGTAGGTCTTTAACGCGCTGGTTACTCACGTCACATGTGACGTACATCGGTGTAGTTTTCAATTCATATATACGTATGATGTTGTAAACAACTAAAAAAACAGCTATTACAGATCAGATTCTCAACATTTGTATGTTCAGATAAGAGCAGTCGATAAGATCGTTGGAATCGAAATCCAGAAGAATGGCTTTATTCCAGATCTCGCCCTGACAATATCTGTGGTGATTTAAAAACAAAAAACCATTTGGAGGTCAGTCAAGTTATCTATGGGCTCCTCCTTAATGTTGCTAGGTTTCAAATGCTCTCTCATTCGTATCTAAGGCGTTTAACTCGCCGATATCAAGTCAACTCATTGGATATGATAAGTCTGTTGCCTTAACCACATAGGCTTACTTCGTAACTGCCAGCCTTTGTTACTAATCTTACTGATCGTATTGTAAGCGACATAGAGACCATCTATAGAGCACAGCCACGTCATAGGGAAACGCCCTAACTGAACCACACTACAAGGGCTACCCAGACCCCCACAGCAACCTGGGTTTAAAGGCCTTTTTCTTTGCCCGAAAAATATACTGGCCAGAGAGGGAATGGAGACAGGGTCCTCTGGGTTCAACATCAAAGGCATTAACAACTACGCTGATTGCTCCCAAAGGTATTGTATCTGTGAATTTTAGAGCCTGATACTTGCGGTCTATGAATGTTGTACTTTACCTATTACGATAGATGTCATCAATTCACTTCAATTACAAATTACTATTGTATATCAACGCATATCTGCCGCAAGTTATATTCTGTTTGTAATTTATGTTGAGTATATGAAATCTAAATTGTCTTTCAATATACCTACTTTACGCTCTGTCGTATGATTCAACGGCTAGCATAAGAACCGACGAAGGTTCTTTGTCTAAGCTTAATATAGTATTTTGTGAATTTAAATCGCACCTTTGAGTTGTCGCACTAGAAGATTTCGGCTGTAAGCGTTGACGAAAGTGTGACAACACACGAGAACGATAACGCCCAGCAACACCCAACCGTGAAACGTCATTCTTTAGGAGTTAGCTCCCTTCCACTCGTTGATGGTTTTTACTGAAACCAAAAGAAAAAATACCTAAAACATATCAAAAATGACATTTTTGTGTCAAGTACTGGATGCAGGTACACTAAAAGTTGTATTTGAGATATTTTAAAAGATCTACATGATCACCACCATCGCCAACCGTAATAAAATTATATTCTTACTGATATTAAGCTCCCATCGGCGATTTGCTCATTGGCAATTATGTCACCCTACTGAAGTAGCCTACGGACAAGTCGATTTAGTGATACGAGACCAAGAAAGAGTTGTGTATTCATGTAAAAATATCCCAAATAGGATAAAATCGTATAAAAATCGAATTACAGTAACATAATGCTTTTTCACATAATATACTAAATAAGAAAGGTAAATTAAAATCATAAGAGAGCACTGTAACAAAAATAGAATTTAACCCAAGCCTAGGTATGTAAACTTGGCCGCAAAAACTTGTATTTTACATTTGGTCAACACGAAAACGCTCCTTTGTAACGATTTTGAACATTTATAGAGTTGTCTACGCATTACTCGTACAAATTTATATTGGTAGGCTGAATCACAGTCGGGGATACGTTTAAATTGGTAGGATGAGGCACTGTCCAGTACACGTGAATAATAACTTACACCACAAGACTGTGATCGAGGAGAGCTGCTACACTGGGAGACGACGCCCCTTTATATACCACCTATCTTATGTAACAATTCATCTCTTTACAATCCCGAACTGTTATTATATCTAATTGACATCATTTGTCGCCGAAAGAAAATAAATTTATTTATTTTAAGCATTACGAGGAGAATGTCGATGCCTTAGAAACGGCTGTATCCAGCGGGATTACTTTAATGGCAATTAACAATGACAATTATGTGCCTGGCGGCGTCAGTAGAATCGACCTATTCACGCGGTGCAGTTAGTAGTCTTCAAGATTTTATAGTTTTGCATTATTTTTCTAAGATATTAAAGAACCCCAATAATCGCTGAAAGGACTTCTGTACGCATGCAAGACGTGGCATGCTTCCAGATGTAACGTCTGCCAATTTGAGAGGTCCACACGGCCGTGTAAAACATTATGCAAAAAGACGTTAATGTTATGTGCCAATAAGGAGAAAGCGTTAATTGTCAATGAAGCGATCGCGTAGTATTGTAGTGAATTCAGAATAGAAACTCGAGTGATGTTGGGAAATTAGTTGTAGATAAAAAATATGCAAAATTACTTGAAATAAAAATAGTTATGTCCACTGGTGTGTTAGTTAAATCGTACTCTGGATCACACCCCGCTCTGACGTGTAATGATATACGGGATTCCGCATTCTGAAGTGTCCGTGTTTCTTATGCGCTAGTTTCGTTAATCACGTCATCTCAATGTTAATGGTCATCGACTTTCACGGACTAAACTGAATGCTTTACAGTGTAGGTTGTCTGTAGGCGTTTAGTACGAGTCGCGTACATTGACGAAGATGAACTCACTTGGACTTAAGTTAGCTAGCTTGGTAAAGAGGCACGAATAGTCTATACAATTATTGCCTCGGCAATCAGCCTTTCTAACTACCTATCTAAAAATTAATTACCTAACTAACTAACTTCCTTGATAGCGCCATATGAGGCGTAAATGTCGCACTTAAAACACTAAAATACAATATTCAGATACCTTTGTGCACTTTGTCAAGTTTAATGTACCATCTTATGAAGGATAATTTCAAATGAAAGCTTGAATAATATACAGCTGAAAAGTATACTTGTCTACAAAAGCAAGCGTCATTTAGTCCATAATATATTACATTTACTTCTTGCGTGATCGAAATAACAATGTAACTCGATTATTGGATTTTTTAAAGGTTCTTTCTTATGCCTAAGGAAAAGACGATATCCGAGAATCCGATACAGTCATTGAAAAAATAAAGTAAATATCCCGTGTCTGTTGTGTACCGTATCTGCAACATCGTGGTAAGAAATCTGCAGCGATTTCAGGAAAACACACCAAGAAAACGTGTTGTAAAGAACGCAAAACTGTGCGTCGTATAACAAAATAATTAATTAATCATATTGAAGCTTCTACATCGAAAGTCAATCAAAATTATCGTCCTTAGTAGGTAGTATGATCTTATATTTTTGGTAGCGGGAAACTCGCTTACTAGTATTATTCTGTACAAAGGCCTACCTGTCGATTGAAATATCTTGTTCCTCTTCTTCCCCCAAATGGTCTTCGAATTATTAACGTCTGAATTATCTCAGCGTAGCAAAAATCGACTTATAACATGTGTTACGATTAGTCAAGTTTGTTTAGCCTACGTAAAATCTCTTTAAAAATCGTTTATTGCCGTTCATTCTTAGTAAACACATATCTTTAATGGATTACTCATTTCGCAGCTGTTTCGGTTATCCGAGAAACAGTGCGATTAAAGCGGATTATTCCTACTGTGCGACTTGCTTCGTTTATCGATTGCAAAATTTAAAACGGCAAAACACCATGCGCAATAATTCAAGTCGTTGTCAAAAAATGAAAGCCTCTCTTTCACGCTGTAATATAAGCTCAACTATATGCCTTATATAAAATACAACTTGTCCTATTGGACTGTGTCTTCGTTCGAGTTGACTTGTTATTTGACTTAATATAGATGTATGCGACTTTGTGTTCGATTTCAAAAAATCGTTCCTAACGTTTACGGATATAGAAAAGATGTTTAAAATATTTTTCGTAAGTAAAAGAACGGTGTTAACACGTCTCCGAATAGACCGCGTTAGTCGCTCACAAAAACGGGAGGGAAATGCAAAGAAATAAAACCTAGCGTCCGGTGAGGCCTGGACCGACTTCCTAGAGCCCGTGGGTTCAAACCCACTAGAAACAAGGATTTTCTGTGTATTATCCACGTGTTAAATAAACAGGATATCACCAAAACAGTTGAGAAGCAGGCTGCCGTGTTGGCCATATAGGAAAATCAGGAAACAAAAAAGCTACTCACCTAGCTAAAACTAAGCATGAGTTTTTTATGAGTGTTCTTTAGATGTTTATTTAATACACGGTTACGACGTAAAAGCAATTGTTGGGGACGATACGAACCAATTTTGCTAAGCCAAAATCATAATCATTGTCTATTTTGAAGGGTAAGGAATAGGCGCTTCAAGTCGAGTCGCGATAGAGATATAGGAAGGGGGTGTAGTTGTGAAAGCGGTGACATTCCTTTCATAAACAGTACCGCACGATTCGCCAGATATTGCTAATGTGAAAACATGCCTGCGACAGAAGGGGACGTTGTTGAAGACATACGATTATTTCCAATAGATTTCATCAAAGTCTCCTTGACGACTTAACATTTTACGTCGTACCATAACGAGGCAGATCGCAAAGGGCGCACTATCGATTTCACAAGCTGTTTCCAGGAGGAGTATTGGTACCAAGAGTCAAGGTTACCCGAATTCAGGGATTATGTTTTGTGGTAGTTGACACGAGCTTCACATTTTACTGTACATCCCCTTTTAACGACATTTTTCGACGAAAAAATTAATATCAAGTACAGATTTTCATCTCTCCGAATATTCTGCGCGAAGAATTTTTAACGGTGATCTATGTACGCGCCAGATGACCTTGTGACCATTCTCCAGAATACAATGACATAGATAATTATTATGCAGAGGCATCGAAAGGGTTAGGGAACGGGACACTTTTTAAATGAACGTTACCATCTCTTCACCTCGATCCCAACAACGATGCGCGATCACTATCTCTTCTTTGCTGCTTCTATGTTTCATATTTTAATCAGCAATTCCTCGTGTTTAATTTCTATTTTCTTTTCGTGGTTCACGCGACAATCAAGGCAAATGCAGTATGATTGTTTCAATATTTATAAAATCAACAAGATAAAAACTTACCTAAAACCGGGTGTATTATTCACAGGTGTCATTGTCATTATTCTCAATTCTTAAAAGTTGCAAACTTAGTCGAATAGTTTTTTTCTGTGTGCTTATAGTATTTGTGGTGTTGCACTTGCCGTTAGACGACATATAGAAATAATCATATGTTTTGTTTATGTATTTTGCAAATATATAATTTTCCTGCAAATAAAAAACTGGCACAGTAATCACAGATTAGCATTTCTCGTCTAGAGTAATATATTTAGGTATTTAGGTTTAGAATATTTACAAATACTGTCTTGGATGCTTAACTAGTCAGAATGGTACTTTTTATTTCCCAGAACTCAAAAATTTCACGCGACCTACACGTGCATCATATCGACGGAACTCGGCTTATGCACCTCAAATGTTGCAACCAACTGTTCAGGCCAGTCAGAAAATGCAAGGGCGCCGTGAAAAACAACCTTAACGAACGACCCGACTTATATACATAACCTACATGACCCCCACCTATATACAGTACATGCGTCGTCCTAATAATCCACCTTACAAAGCGAACAAATATTTTCGCCGCCTCTTTTACTTCTTCGTGCTATATCCTTCGCGCAACTGCTGAGATAGAAAGTTTGGGTATAAACGGAGAGTGCAATATGAAAATGATTGTTTACATATGGTGTACATACACCTCGGTTGATATTGTAATTTATTTTTGTCACACTATGTGTAAACGTCTTCAGATGGAAAATCATCTAGGAGACATTAATTTTTTGAAAACACAACGGTAATATCTTCAGACGTATGATAAATTTGAGGTTAGTATAAAACTGGTTATTCTTGATTGGGCAGATGTCTGACGAGGAATATCTTTGTCGATAGAGTGTTAGGTGGAACCAGGGGGGTTAGATTCCTGTTCCTGCGCTGGGTTCTTCTTTCCACGGAGTCAAGTCGACCACGGGTATGGCCTTGCATTTCATCCGAGGATTTCTGAGGATAGATACGTCGGGATAGATAGTGAATCCCCCGTCATACCGTCATATATAATACGATACATAGGTACAAGCAACAGAATAAGTACGTGTTTGTGGTACACAATCAGATAATTATTTTATTACATCTTCTTGGTATTTTGCCACGTCAATAATGCCTTTTTGATCGACAACCGCGTGAATTCTTTATCTTTAGTGCAATCACTCAAATTAGGGAAGAATTTTGTCGAGTGGTAGGACAGTAGTGTTTTCTGCGATAATCTATAGCAAGTCATTTGTCCCCGAATGCCTGTGTAAACTCTTTTCCAAGAGTAGACGCTCTATCTCATCTTTGACGGATGAATGTCGAAAGTATTGTATCTGCGCTGAATACAGCTTCGAACAAAAACTCATTGCAAACGGAATCAGACAGCCTCTACATGTAATTATTCATAAGTCAAAGTAGTCATCAGCGTGAGTGTGTGTATATTGTACAAGTTTATTCAAGTGTAAAACCACCAGTAGGCATTGCAGTACTTCCATAACTTCATTAGTTTATGTTTTTAACTAGTAACATTGTGAAGTGTCGTCGACATCATCTTGTCATTATTGACCAAGGGATAATACAGCACTCTAAATAAAGCTTTATTGTTATTATTATTATTACCAATACTCGTGGCCTTCCTATGAATTTTGTACTTTCCTTTACATGGATCTATCTGGTAGACAACCATTATATGAATTCTATATGAGTATGCCAGGATTAATTACAAGTACTACTAACCCCTGCCCTCTGACCAGGAAAGCTTTCCGCTGGATAAATGGCAAGTTGTATTGGTCACACATGAGCCGGGCGAGCGAGACCTTTTTGATGGCGCTCAGCTGTTCTGTGAATGGCGTCAGCCAGAAACAACAATGGAATCGTACGATAGAGTCGCGTCTTCTGTCCCGTTAAATGTATCGTCGTAAAATAATAAAAATTCAAAGAAACATCAAAGTAACATCACTGAGCTCGAGATTCGCTTGTGTATACTAATAAAAAGGACGCATTCTTATTATATGCACGCTCGTGTCGAGGTATCTCAATCTTGGTGCACAGAGCAGTTAGTCGAGTGGTAGGAACACCGGAATCGTAACCGATAGGTCGCGGGTTCGAAACTTCCCACCAGTCGACTTTTCTGCGGTGATCCTCAGCCAGTCCTTTATTCCTGTTTGCTGAAGTAAACCCGTCTCTAAAATGGGTAGATGCTCGATATTATCTATGGCGGAGTGATATGTGAGTATCGAAGGTATTGCGTATGCGCTGAATAGCTACTGATAACATTCCTGTGTAATTCCTAATGTAAACCGCATCTGAGAGCCTTTATTGGCTGATACTTGCGGTCTGTAAATGTTGTACTTTACCTTTAAAGAAAATTACTTACAAATTTTACAGCGGCGACCGACAAAAACCATTTCGACCTTCGTTTTGGCAATGATAACCAGAGGAGTTTAGTGTCATATTGTTACTAAAATGTATTTTTCCTGTTTTATTCAGTGTAACTTTAGCATAATCACAATAGCGTATAATGTGTCTGTCTGCCGGACCGTCTGAATTTTCCCTTGAATAAAGACCAACGAATATACATTGGATTTTTTGGGGTGCGTGAAAGTCGGTTATTAGATGTTATTAGCAATCAGAATGAATTCTAAAATATCTTCAAAATTTCATGTAATTTTAGTTCCCCAACATGTGATAGTTACCGTTATTACTGTTGTGGTTATTGTACACATTTCTACGTAGAAGCTGCTTTGGCTGGAGTGTTTTTAGCACTAGAGTGCCTTCTAGTAGTGAGTAATTATGTTTAAATAATTGTTTGTTGTAAATATGACAAATATGTGAGTCAAGACTGATATTTAGACTCAAATCTGAAATGTTCATTTTGTCTTAGCGCACAAAATGACGTGACGTATAGAGCCTGGATAAAAAGTTAAAGACAACGTGAAACATTTATAGACCGCAAGTATCAGCCCATAAAGGCTCTCAGATGCGGTTTCCAATGAAATGTTTTTCAATACCTACGAAACTCGCATATCACCCCGCCAAGTGGAATATCGAGCATCTACCCATTTTGGAGACGGGTTTACTCCAGCTATCGCGTATATATGACTTGCTCGAGATCATCCCGAGTCGCAGATGAGTCGAACGGTTGGCGAGTTCGAACCCGTGACCTTTCGGTTACGAGACCCATCCTACCACTAGACTATCTGCTTTTCGGACTAACTGTTAGCCTTCCTTCTCAGCCGGTTGATTGGATGGTACTTTATTTGAAATATTTTACCTGGAGTAAAACGCTGAGGCTCCGAGCCAGTCTCGTACCAGAAGCGATCGCCTTTTTTTATCATATCGAATTGGTACGCGATTATCCTGGCAAACAGAGGACCGACTGTCTTCCCCCTCACCGGGATTTCGGAAACGCCTCCAGTGTACAGATCGATGTCGAGAGGCGATCTGCTCGCGCCAAGAATACATTGTTTATTCATACATACAGAAGACAAACAGAAGATGGACCCTAATCCATCAAACATTGAGATGTAATGATGTACAATGGATTTCTGGAAAAAAATTAGGGCGAATATTGACAGCTTTACAGTACAAATTACCAATGACACTGAATCGACCTATAAGGTACAGACTTTCATTCATAAAGCTATTCACGATTGTGGCCCTGCGTACATTAACGATATGATCTCGAGACACCCGCCCCTCGTCCTCTCGGGTCTGCTTCTCTGTTACTAGTGGCTGTCGGGTTATGCCGTTTGGCCACAACTCGCAACCGCTGCTTTCGCTTTGCTGGTCCTCATTTATGGAATTCACTCCCACTTGGAATGAGAAGCTTAACATGTTTCACGACTTTCAAATCAACACTAAAAACATATCTTTTTACGCTAAAGTGACTACTATTTTTTCGACTGCGGACCACCCTGTGAGCATGCATTGCATGGAATAGGGATATATAATGGCCTTATATATTATCTTTATTATTATTAAAGGTAAAATATATAAAAAAGTAAAAAATTACGGCCAAAAGTTAGTGCTACTTTATTTATGGTAGTAAAGTCAGTCGCACTAGGATTATTATATCCTTATATAATTATACTACAATAAAATTACAACGGCCGATTAAAGTAGATATTTGTCAATACTCGAAGGGAAAAAGAAGAAAGCGAGGTTTTATTGCTACTTTATTGGCAGTCAAAAGTACAATAGTTTATGAAAATATGGAGTGAAATTTGATGCACCTGTCGATTTTAACCATTCTATCTCTCAGCATCTCTCAGCAATTGCTTTTTAACAAACGTACCACTGGTGTCGACCGCGTAATAGCGCGTGTTTTACTACAGATGCGTACGCGTATAATAGTTTCAGCTGCTCGATGTCCTCCGCACGATGGTCAGGGAAAGAGGCCTTACTCCAATCTGAAGGTGATACCAGGTAGAAGCGGGTTCTCCATTGAGCGTATGATGGCAGACCATGATCTCTGCCCCTCTGGATATTCAACGAGAATATGTCGAGTCCGCTACCTGTTGGTCGGGGTAAGATATTCAGCGATGACAAGCAAATATACACAGTTATACGCTGTGAATGTGAAGTTTAGCGTGGATTGGAACTAAAGAAAACGCATTTTAGATACGCCCTAAGACCGTTTTGTTCCCATCTGTTGCCATACACAAAATAAGACGAGAGAAAAAGTAATAGACATGAAAGACGTACGTTCTTGTGTTCGTCGTAGCATGAAACACAGAAAAAAATAATTTTCGACTGAGTGATATCAAGCCACCGTATATCTAAGTATTTCAGAATGAATTCCCCTTCACCTGCTCTCCGTTTGTGTGTAACCAGAGTTTTCCCTGTTGTATGGGCCACCATATCTGATCTTTCACAAAGGTCGCCGGTGGTTAAAACGACAAACCAATTATTCTCATTTATAATGGTGGGAAAACACCGATCTCGGTAAACGGTTAATCTGTTTATTCATAGAGATGGTTCCAAAAACATGTAGGGAATCACTAGTCTCGGCAAATGGTTGACCTTCGTTTATTTATATACATGGTCCCAAAAACATGTGGGGAAACACTGATCTCGGCAAACGGTTGACCTTCGTTTATTCATATAGATGGTTCTAAAAACATGTGGGGAAACACTGGTCTCGGCAAACGGTTGACCTTCGTTTATTCATATATATATAGTTCCAAAAACCTGTTCACAGTCACTGTCGTACAGTTCATGATTATGCGTCAGTACAATCACTTAAAACACTATAATACATTACCAATACAAATAAAACACACTGTATAGACATATCATCTCGTACTACATTGGAAAAAAGCTGAAAATAATTTGTCCATTGGTATATAAACTGAAATATCTATATTCAAAGCGGCTATATTGGAGTTAAGTGTTAAATATGTTAAAATATCTAATGTTACCTGCCTGTTCTACTACCGGAGTTAATGTTATGTCGTATGTTATTACTGCCACAAACGCGTGAAATCGAACTTCGTTGCGTTATCCGATTGATACATTAGGGTTGGAACGCCATTCTTAAATCTATTATGTTCAACCAACCTTGGGCAGTTTCGAATAGGTGATTCCGCATAGTCGACACAAAGTGTTTGTCGCATTTCTCGCTCTTCGTTAAAATCTGCCCGCGATTGACGTCCATTTCGCGCGCCAGGTAACATAAGGGTCGAAAAAACGTGTCGCGGAGTTTTAAAGTTGATGATCTGTCCACTCTGAGATTCTTATCAGCAAACACGTGGTCATTACTTATCATGCTGTGTCCGAATCTGCGTGCATCGAGTACACACATTATATCAATTACGTGATTTCATAGCCACTACCGCTCACCATAGACCTGTAATAATACCTTTGTGTCTACATCACGGCTGCTTCAAGTAAATCAACTGTAATCTCCTCTAACTTCGACGGGGTCGGGGTCATTTATGAGACTAAGCCTTTCTTTCACCATTTATTATATCTGTGATTAATTTTGAGTCAACTTGTGCATATCAAATTAACAGTCACCAGGCTATAGTATTTTGACTCAAAAATTAACACGAGCTGTATAATATGTTGAACGGATAATACGAAATAAGTAAATGAACAAATAAATTAATAATTGAATAAATAAATGAATAAATGAATGAATGAATGATTAAATGAATAGATAAATAAATAAATAAAATTAAATTAATAAATTAAATCAAATAGATAAATAACTGAATGGGCGAATGGACTAATGGACGAATAGATAAATAAATAGGTAAATAGATGAATAGATAGATAGATAAATAAATAAATGAATGAATGAATGAATAAATGAATGAGTGAATGAATGAATGAATAAACAAATAAATAAATAAAGGAATGAATAAATAAATAAATAAATAAATATATATATATAAGTAAATAAATGAATGAATGAATGAATGATTGAATAAATGAATAGATAGATAAATAAATAAATAAATGAATAAATAAATAATTTAATTAATAAATTAATAAATCAATAAAAAATAAAGAAACCAAGAAACCAAGAAACCAAGAAACCAAGAAACCAAGAAACCAAGAAACCAAGAAACCAAGAAACCAAGAAACCAAGAA